>SNQJ01S0104057.1:0-30360 GCA_010110895.2 Picea sitchensis | reverse complement strand
ACTCCCATAACTGCTAGTGTGTGTCCAGATCACTCTAGACCACCACTATGGTGACTTGGTTCACCTCAAGTCGAACTCATTGAGTTATGCAGAGTATATCATGTGTAAATTATTCATTATTCACAATGGTTAATAAGAATTCTTCCATTATTTATCTCCTTCTTCTGCCTTTTCCAATTCTCTCTGCAAATGTGTGTATTATTGTTTATCTAGATATATTATGTGCAGGTTCAACACATTTACAGAAATTATATCAACCAAAACCTCAATAGGTCGTGGAAATTCATAAGAAAAACACAATTCAACTGGTAGCGAAATCATGTTTATGAGTTTGAATGACTTGGGTTCAAATCTCATAATTTCTTGATTACAGAAAAGGGGTTTCAAAACCCATAGTTTCAATACTCATTTCCAGGATAAGAATGATGTTTTCAACAAATAAATTCTTTTGAAAATATTTGCAATTATATACCACTAAATGTTGGAAAAAAGAAAAGGAATGAGTATTAGTAGCTCAAACCATATGTGTTTGGATCTTGTATGTTTTGTAATGACCCGTTTGTTAATGTAAAGACCCCTCCATTACGACAACTAAGCGATGTACATCAGGTTCAATATTTTATTTTTTTTTAGAAGCAGTGTTAGAAATTTAAACATTGTAAAGATAATCAACAACATCGACACATCAATCACATACAGTAACGACACAAAAATAAAGCATCAACAATCCAGTGCGACACTGTGTCAACACCTCGTAACCATGAACCATGGCACACACATCAATGTAAGATATTTAAACAACAACAACCCAACATTGTCACAATAAACTATTTAATGATGCAATAGAACTTAAATACTATTTAAATCAAGCAACAACATAAGCCAAGGCGCAAGGTAATCCACTTATTTAATTTATAAGCCGCAATAAGATATCCACTTAATTACAAGGTGTGTGATTAAATCAATCATCAAATTACCATAATCAACTGCATTTTCAAGGTTTCATATTAACATAATTCACTTATCGATCATGGCAATTAATCTAATCATAAGGAAATCATACAGTAACATTGTGACAAGTGTGCTAGGAAACCTAGACATAAACATCATGCTTCAGCTTAGTCCATAGAGCAAGCAATATAAACACCTAATCCTCAACATAACCGAGGCGCAGGTGATTCCATATTAAACACAATCATGCATAAACAAATAAATGTGGTGAAATAGAATCTTAGTATTAATACAACCTTGCATCAACATATCTTGGCGGTACAAGGGAAAACAATCACTCCATCAAGGTCCATCCACAAGTTCCAATTTGTGAGGGAAAACATCTATTCTAATTCCAAGGCACAAGTTATCAATTTCTAAACCATCAACAATTACATGATTAAAGGGCAAAATAGAATTTATCAAATATTTAATCAAGGCACAATCTCACCAAGTTCTAATTCATCAAGCATCATCAGTATTCAAGTACGCAATTAATAATGACACATAAGACAATGAAATATAGAATTGAAACCCAAATTTTATATAACCAGTTGAGTCTCTCACAAATCAAGGCTAACAATGCAGTGTAAGAACAAAACCAAGGATAAGCATATTCAATCTCCCATCTTATAAGACTGCTTCAAGATTTTCAGTTATTTAATACCATCATTATATGTTAACTCTTAGTTGTAGTCTTTGAAGAGTTAAGGTAAGGCACAAAACACAAGTGTGCTAGTATCAATAATTGAGAGACGGATAACAAGAAACCCAACTTCTATAGGCTCTCCAGAGGAGGGTCGCGAGATTGTGGATGGACTTGGGTACTAGCTAGCCAAAATCGCTTACACATAAAAATAAGTTCGTAAACATCTATAAAAGTTCAAGGAAGATTCTACCCCAAGAAATTGAGAAGGAAAGGTGATTACCTTTGTTTGTATACCAAAAGAAACAACTATCAAAGAATGCAACACCAAAGAAAATTAGGGGACTTGAAATGGATAATCGGTGTGCTTAGTGTCAAGTGCAATTTGGAAATAACATCAAAGGCAAGGTGTTAACTCAGTGTTAAATCCATTGCATTAATTGTGGACATTTTAAAAATAATTAAACAAGGAATCATTGAATAAACAAGCCTTAAGCTACTTAATTGAATAATTAATAAGAAAATAGCTACATCCAAAACCTCCACCGTAAACAAAACTTTGTTTATTTTGTTAATGAACAGGAACAACCTCCCCCCCAAAATGAAGAAGCGAAGACAACAGACACACCAACAATTAAAATAGGCTAAGGAGACGTTGACCAAGCATCTGACTCATACGCAAGGCTTATGCAGTCCGGACGCATCAGAACAAAGCGACAAATTTGTTGGCAAACCACCACACGTGGAAGAGGAAAATCATAGGGATTTTGAAGAGAAAGACGCATAGAATATTGTTGCGTAAGGAGGAGTAAAACGCTATGCATTTGGTAGAGAATTTCGCCTTGTGGAAGGATGGGAATTGTCGAGCCATTCGAAGGGAAAAATCATTGTGGAATAAGTATATAACGCTGAAACAATAGTCAACTGGCTACGGGAAGCGATCAATTCGTCGAGGCAATGGTATTCAATGCACGTTCCCCTAATCTTCCAGTAATCAGAAAAATACGAAATAATCAGATATAAACCAATAAAACTATGCTTCCATTAATAAGATAAATGCGTAAAAAGGAAATGTCCATTCTAAAGGAAAACAAAAGAGGAAGAAAAATATGGGAGAGGACTTCATCAGTAGAGAGAAGTACTAGAGGGTTGAGCGAAAAACAATGTAGGGGAGTTCTTCATTTGTTGTGTGGAAGCACAAGAATCAGTCTCCACTATGGAGTGTTATAACTCTGAGATTCACCGATTACAAAAGCTGAGAAAAATAGGGAAAACACAAGAGAAGGAGGGTAGTTGAGTCACTGGGCACCTTGTATAAAGAAAACACATAGATACTTCAATGGATAAACACATAGACAGATCTAAACACATAGACAGATCTAGATACCTTCAGCCCCTTTTTAAGAAGAAAAACACATAGATAAAATGTTGAACAAAATGTTGGGTGAAGGCGTAAAGGAAAGGAAAATCTATGGTAACTTTCGTAGAGTAATGAAGAGGAACTTCCATTGTACAAGCAAACGAATTGTTGGGCAAATTAAAAATGAATTTGCATAGAGTAAAAACACAATATTAGTAGAGGTTAAGGAGGGAATAAACACCCAGGAGAGAATTCCTTGCTGGGCAGAGAAATGATCTTACAGTTATTATCCATTCACAAGAAAGCACGGAATTTGAATCTAAATCTTTAACACCGGAGTGAAAGACAGTCGATTCTTCTCTTGGCGAACTACTCAGGCACGAACTGATAATGTAAAGGATAAAGGAACAGAAGATAAAAACACAATTTTTCTTTGTATTAAAAACAATAATAAAAACACAGAGAAGTCATTTGCATTCAGAGTTTGGGTTCTCCATTAGAATTCAAATCAAAGTACAGTGAGCATAAGGATGGGATAGCTTTGAATTATTTAATCATAAAACGATGGGATCATCAAGACAAATTCGTTGAAATAAAAATGAAATCTCTGGATAGTATTACTCTAAATAAAACATAAACTTTAACACAATATAAGTACCTTAAATGAAGGCAGAGGAACATAATTTAACTACCCTTCAACCAAATTTCAAAAGCGTAAATTGACAGGATAGAAAATTAGCTATATTTTTAACAAGTGACTCACACGTTCTTTTGACGTTAGAGAGATGCATATATAGGGAATTTAACTACCATTCAATACAAATATACACATGCTTACCATAGCCAAATGTGAATTCTCCTAAGATGTTGTCTCGCACATACTACATCCAACTCCCACTTGCCAACTGATGTGACCTCACCAGTACCTTGCAGCCAATGCCAGGGGTATTCTTCTTCCCCCTGAGCCCTCCGAGCCACAAAGGGGCCACGCACACAATACTAGAGAATGCTATCTGCCAACTTGCCTTTCAAGGTCGACCTACCACTCGTTACTCAAGCAGGGTATCCCAACTCCCATAAAAAAAAATAAGTCAAGATCAAATTCGGCAACGTGACGTTACGCCAACCAAATGTGATCTATACTCCTCTTTCGCCATCATTTTTATATATTTTTCTTAGTCATTAGTTTCCAAAATCCCTCATTATATTCCTTTTTCATTTAATGAATTTCGAAAAACCTCCCCCGTACACATGTCACCCAATCCCTAGTTGCACCACAAAATCAATTTATTAATTAATTAAATTTCTCTATTTCCCTCACCCACTCAAGAGTTCCTAAAAATGCTCCTCGGTGTCCCATTATTCCCTTAAAATTATTAAATGACTTACACCTTACTTAATTCCTAGTTGAGTTCATAAATAAAAAGTTCCAACGACTAGATTCCTTACTAAGTTAGACATTCCCCTTTTTCTTTAAGTTTCCCCTTTTCCTTAAGTTTCCCATTTTCCTTAGGTTTCCCCCTTTTCTTTAAGTTCATAATTAGTAGGTTTAGACAAAAACAACCCATAATCCTTTTATTAATTAAACCTTTATTAAAATTTCCACTTTATTTATTAATGCTTGAATTTTCTTTACCCCCTTCCTGTTAAATGTTTAATTATTATTTTTTTTTGTTCCAAGGTTCTACTCAGACCTAGGTTTTCAATTCACTAGGCTTGGTGAAATTTATTAAGGGGAAAAAATTAGTTGTTAAACTTTACTTATCACATCATTCAGTTTAAGGCCGACCAGGTCCTAAGGAGGCTTAGTTTTCTAAGCACTAGGTTTATTAACATACCAATTAAAATCGCGACGTTCCCTTCAGGATGCACTACGTGCTCCAAGGTGTGACTCTCCTCTTTTTGTTTTCTTTGCGCGACATGCCCTTCAATATGCACTACATTCTCTAAGGGTGCCACTAACCTCTTGAATGAATTTGGTAGACGTCAAACCCTTGGAGTCAATACTCTGTTAGGTATTCTTTTGGGAGACTAAGGGCCTTTAAGGAATAAGGAATCATCGCGAGCGACTGTCATAGTCTGCCCTCATGACATCATGGGTCTTCTCGAACTAGGTAATTGTTAACCTACAGTTCAATCCACGATGAGAGTTCTAGTAGGATGTGGCAGGGATACTACCACACCTCTCCATCAATGTTACTAGTTGTCGTAAGTGACACCTTTACTCCAAATGTCAGTCTGGTCGACAAGCTATTGTCATCCTGCATCTATCAATGAATCATGTCAGCAAAAACAATCAACATCATAGTATCTAATCATATCTACATATGTCACATCAACAACATTTAAACCCTAATAGTCCACTCCCTGACTCAATCCAGAGTCCAAGGGGTTTCATCGATGCCTTGGAATCTTCAACATCTAGAGTCCTGGACACTCAGGAGAACCCAGTCAATAACACTTGTTGATGTAATTACAACAAAATAAAATATCATATAATCCAAAATATCCCATAATCATAATCAAAACATCCAATAGTATAAGGACCCAGATCACTTGCACAGAAGTGTCCTCATAGAATAAGTTCCCTCGGGTGCGTGCAAGAGTGGGATGTTACATAGATCCCCTCTTGTTTTAAACTTCATCATGAAGTTTCGTAATATACAAATGCAAACATAAAGTATCTAACAATATCTAAATGTCTAGACATCAATAAAGGGATACTAATGACGCATATCATATGTGTCCTCCCAAGTAGATGAGTGTGGACTATAATTTTCCTACCGGACCTTGACCTGATCAACAGTTCAACTCTGTAACTGTCGAATGGGATGGTCCAGAAAGAGGATGGGTTCCGTCGTGAGTGCCCCCTACCCAAAATCCGCCAAGAACTCAGTTAATCTCATGCATAGGATCACTGAACTAAATTCTTACATGGACACAAGATAAACATTGTGCAATGCCTCAAAGAATGAGGCACGACTAGCCATTATTCCCTTCGTAATTATGGTTGACATGATGTGCATTGACAAACCCTTACGTCGATCCTTCACTTCTTCCATCCCCTTTCGTATTGTTTGTAATTGTTCTTTCAATTCTTGGATCGCTTTTGGTCCTAATAGGACCCCATCCTCGAGTCAATCCCAATTCAAAGGCGTTTGACATGGTCACCCATAAAGAAACTCAATGGCGCCATCATAATGGTGCTTTGATGGATTTTTTTGCACACAAACTCGACCAACGACTAGAACTATTCCCAACGTTTTTGTTCGTCTAACACCACATACACAACACAACCTTCCAAAAATGGTTTGTTCCTTCAGTCAACCCATCTATCTCAAGAACATGTTGTACTAAAGTTCAGTGGTGTTCCCAAGGCCTCTTGGGAACTCGTCTAAATCATCTTGAAAACACCAAATCCCTTATCGGATACAACTCCTTTGGTACGTCTCGTAGTCTCAAAATTTTGTTGATATAAACTCTAGCTATATCTGGCGCTTAATGCATCATACGCACATGGAAAAAATGTGAACTCTTCATCAAAGTGTCAACTGTCTTGATAATCGGGTCTTACCTCTTTGCTGTCAATGACAATTCAACAGTGAAGTCCATCGAAATGACCTCCCGTGTCGATTTCAGAATACCGTGTGGCTTTAGCAATCCTACCGGATGTTTATGTTCATCCTTCACCTGCCGAACTTCCAAAAATCTCGCCACATAGTTGACGATGTTCGCCTTTATCTCTTCCATAATAATAAGGGCTTAAGGTCGGTCCTCATCTTCATGACTTCTGTATGAGCCATGTACCCTACTCTATGAGCTTTGCATAAGATCAAAACTTCTCAATTCATCCTTGGGTTGTAAGTAAATCCAATTATTATATCTCAAAGATCCATCAATGTTCAGAGTATATCCCTTAATTTTGGTACAACATGGTGTCTTGTCCAAAAATTATCTTACCCTCTTTATACTAGTCAGCATCACGCTGTAGTTAGAATCTTTTCATGAATATTCATTGAAGAGGTGTCATTGAAAATACACGTGGTATATGAATCAACGCGTCTGCCACTCTGTTCATTTTTCCTTTTAAGTAGGAAATCTCAATATCATAATCAATAAGCAGTTTTAAGCAACGACCTTGCTGCACATTCAAGTCATTTTGCGTAAAAAGGTGTTATAAACCATAGTGGTCCATTTTTAGTTAGAATTTTGGTCAAAATAGGCAGTGTCTCCACACTCTCAGTGCATACACGATTGCTAATAGTTGCAAATCATGCATCTCATAGTTCTCCTCATGCTTCCTTAACTTTCTCAAGATGTAGGCGGTCACTCAACCATATTTCCTCAGACTCCATCTAATCCTTCCTTGGATGCATCAGTGCATACCAAGAATCCCTCGTCCATGCTAGGGAATTTAGGTACTAGCGTTGTTGTCAACAACTCCTTGAGCCTTCAAAATGCTTCTGTGCATTTCTCGGTCCACACCAACTTCTTGTTCCTCTTCTACAATTTCGTAATCAGACTTTCTATCTTCGAAGAACCCTCGACAAACCATTTATAATATCCCACTAAACCCATGAAGCTACGCAATTATGGGACATTCGTTGGTGCAAGCCCTCCATTATAGTCTCTACCTTCACTAGATCCATAAAGATGACTTCATCGGAGATAGCATGGCCTAAGAAATGAGTCATCAAAATATTTGTGACCGCTTCCTGTAATTTGTTCTCTCGCAACATTGTAGTACCAAGAGTAAAACTTTGTCTTGATATTCCGTCATCTAAGAGAATATCCAAAATTTCATCAAGGAATACTCGACGATAGTCAAGCAGAGTCTCCACGACCCATCCTTCTTCCATATGAAATTAATAGGAGCACTCCAAGGAAATACACTTGGACGTAAAATTCCTAGGTCCAACAACCCCTTCAGTTGCACTTTCAACTCTTATAACTTAGGGGTTGGCACCCGATAAGGATTTCTTGCCAATGTCTCAGTTCCATGTTTTAGTTCGATGGTAAATCTCATCTTTGCTTCGGGCGACACACATAGAAATTCTTCTAGGAATATCTTTTGTAAACTCTTGTACTACCAGAATGTTTTCTAATCCTTCCACCATGCCCTTGATGTTCAACCCTAAGTATGCATATAAATTTCATCCTCGCATGTGATCTTTTGTAGCTTTAAGGAAGAAATGAACCTCAGGGATACTCCCCGTTTTCTTCCTATAATCAAACTTCTCTGTCCTTCTTCATCGGTCCAACTCAACCACCTCATCTTATCGTTGAGGATCACATCATGCGATTCCTACTAGTCCATATTGATCATGTAGTCATAGGATCTTAAGATCATGACGTAGTTCGATATTTGTTACACTATCCCCGGATTAAAGAGATAGTTCATACCCATTTCTCCCAACATCTGGTTGGTACCCGAAGCCATATCGACGAATCTAAACTCATCCTATCAAAATCCTTTACCTACATCCCTTCAGCATGATACTATAATTAGAGTTCTTTGTTGCACCGAGTTCTAACAAATAATAAAGTTTGTTTGGCAATGGCACCCGATGCCTCAAGAACAATGGACTAGTGCTCGGCCTGGTGGTTACTTACCATGGTCATGAACCATATGGGCCTTACACCTCTCCACCACGATAGTGTGTCATGTTGAATCGATTGCTCTGGCACTTTTAAACAGACAATTTGTTGGGAGGGTGAGTCTCCAAAAGCCCATCGACCACCTCTAGTCCATTACTCCTGGCCCCATAATAGAATTTTTTGGCCCACCATCCTACAATCCTGGTCTGTTCTGCTGAAAATCCTAAACAACGGTTGCTAGTGGTGTTGTCGTAGATGCGGTGGTTCCCTGTAGGGAACCCTCTCCTGAGGAACCTATCATCAAGGTGTCATGAACAAGGGTTCTATATACATATCTTGATACCACAAGGTCTGGTCTAGACAACATTTGATGCTACTGCGCACCAGATTTTTTTAGTCCAGACGGTCTGGTAGGAGTCCTAGCCAGACTCCCATGATCATCTTCCTTATCTAAGAGGCCTATTGGACTGCATCGTGTGACGTCTGAGGTATTTAGATCCTCACCTTTGCACGAAGATGGAGTTAATGTTTTTCACGAACATGTTTATCTCCAGCTTCTTCATGTTCAGATGCAGGGCATGCCGAAGCAGCTCCATAAATATGCTCTCACAATCTGGCACCATATGACCACCTTGTCGTAAGGCACTGAACTCATTGAGTTGGCTCTCAACGAATTCCTCTAACAATCACTTTTCCTGGAACTGTTCCTAGAACCGTTCCCCTAACACGGTTTTGACAACCATTTATAGCTGAGGTAGGAGTGTCTTCCTCCAGAGAAGAGCGGTCCCCTTTTAGCTGAAGACTGCATATGCAGTCCTTCATACTAGAGGTCGAAGTCGCGAAGCACATCGCGTGGCTCTACAACCATGCCTCGATGGCTGAGATGTTTGTGGCACTAATGGACTTGGCAACTTAACCCTCTCGAGTTTTTCGAGAAAGTTACCAATACTGGTTGGGCGTGTTGTGGACCCTCAGGGGTATAGGAACCCTAGCCTTATCTCAACAAAGATGGTTATTCAAGGCCTCTGAAATTCCTTGGTAGGGCCTTGCCAGACCCAACGCATATTGCGCGACAATCCTCTTATGCTCAAGACTTGATCTTCTCCTTGGGGGTTGGACCCCTCTAGCATGGGTGTTACTAGAGGTGTCATGCCTCTTCCCCAGGCACCATGTCACAAATCTCTATGGCATCCTCTAACTATGTTTTCCGCAAGGACATGTTAATAATTCAATTAGCACTGAGTATAAATAAAGGGATTAATTCAGTGGAAGGCATGGCCATCCATAGTCGTAGGGTTGAACCTACTTTGATACCATATGTAATGAATCCTCTGTTAATGTAACGACCTCTCCATTACAAAAACTAAGTGACGTACATCAGGTTCTATATATATATATATTTAGAAGCAGTGTTAGAAATTTAAACATCGTAAAGATAATCAACAACATCGACACGTCAATCAAATAAAGTAACGACACAAAAATAAAGCATCAATAATCCAATGCGACACTATGTTGACACCTCATCACCTTGAACCATGGCATGCACATCAACATAAGAAATTTAAACAACAACAACCCAACATTGTCGCAATAAACCATTTAATGATGCAATACAACTTAAATACTATTTAAATCAAGCAATAACATAAGACAAGGTGGAAGGTAATCCACTTATTTAATTTATAAGGCACAAGCAAATATCTACTTAATTACAAGTTGTATGATTAAATCAATCATCAAATTACCATAATCAACATCTTTTTCAAGGTACGCACATGATCCAAATTCTAGATTAACATCAATCATTGTGATTAATCTAATCATAAGGAAATCATACAGTAACATTGTGACAAGTGCACTAGTAAACCTATATGTAAACATCATGCTTCAACTTAGTCCATAGATAAAAAAATATAAACACCTAATCCTCAACATAACCGAGGTGCAGGTGATTCCATATCAAACATGATCGTGCATCAACATATAAATGTGGTGAAATAGAATCTTAGTATTAATACAACCTTGCATCAACACATCTTGGTGTCATAAGGGAAAACAATCGCTCCATCAAGGTCCATCCACAAGTTCCAATTTGCAAGGGAAAACATCTATTCTAATTCCAAGGTGCAAGTTATCAATTTCTAAACCATCAACAATTACATGATTAAAGGGCACAAGAGAAGTTATCAAATATTTACTCAAGGCACAATCTCACCAAGTTCTAATTCACCAAGCATCATCAGTATTCAAGTACACAATTAGTAATGACACATAAGACAATGAGATATAGAATTGAAACCCGAATTTTATATAACCGGTTGTGTCTCTCACAAATTAAGGATAACAATGTGGTGTAGGAAAAAAACCAAGGATAATCATATTAAATCTTCCATCTTATAAGACTACTTCAAGCTTTTCAGTTATTTATACCACCATTATGAATTAACTCTTAGTTGTAGTCTTTGAAGCACATAACACAAGTGCTCTAGTATCAATAATCAAGAGGTGGATAACAAGAAACCCAACTTCTATAGGATCTCCAAAGGAGGGTTGCAAGACTCAAGATGGACTTGGGTACTAGCTATCCAAAATCACTTACACATAAAAATAAGTTCATAAACATCTATAAAAGTTCAAGGAAGATTCTACCACAACAAATTGAGAAGGAAAGGTGATTACCTTTGTTTGTATACAAAAAGAAACAACTATCGAAGAATGCAACGCCAAAGGAAATTAGGGGACTTGAAATGGATAATCAGTGTGCTCCGTGTCAAATTAAATTTGGAAATAACATCAAAGTCAAGGTGTTAACTTAGTGTTAAAGGAATCGCATTAATTGTGGACATTTTAAAAATAATTAAACAAGGAATCATTGAAGAAATAACCCTTAAGCTACTTAGCTAAGTAATTAATACCAAAAGAGTTACATCCAATATTTCCATCGTAAAGAAAACTTTGTTAATTTTGTTAAAGGACAGGAATGATCTTCCCCCCCAAAATGAAGAAGCAAAGATGATAGGTACACTAACAATTAAAATAGGCTAAGGAAACATTGGCCAAGCATCTGACTCATACACAAGGCTTCCAAAGGGAAAATGTTGTCCAGATGCATCGAAACACAGTGAAAAAATTCCTGGAAAACTACCATGCATGGAAGAGGAAAATCACAGGGGTTTAGGAGAGAAATATGCATAAAATATTGTTACGTAAGAAGGAGTAAAATGCTACGGATTTGACAGAGAATTTCACCTTGTGGAAGGATTCAAATCGTCGAGCCATTCGAAGGGAAAAATCATTGTGGCATAAATATATAACACTGAAACAATGGTCAACTCGCTGTGGGAAGCGACCAATTCACTGAGGTAATGGTATTCGATGCACATTACAATAATCTTCCAGTAATCAAATAAATACAAAATAATCAGATAAAAGCCAATAAAACTATACTTCCATAAATAAGATAAATGCGTAAAAAGGAAACATCCATTCTAAAGGAAAACAAAAGAGGAAGAAAACTATGGGAGAGGACTGGGTGAAAAACAATGTAGGGGAGTTCTTCGTTTGTTTGTTGGAAGCACATGAATCGGTCACCACTATGGAGTGTTATAAATCAGAGATTCACCGATTAAAAAAGCTGAGAAAAACAGGGAAAACACAAAGAAGGAGGGTAGTTGATTCACTGGGCATCTTGTATAATGAAAACACATAGATACTTCAAGGGATAAACATAGAGATAAATCTGGATACTTGCAACCCCTTTTTAAGAAGAAAAACATAGAGATAAAATGTTGAACGAAATGTTGGGTGAAGGCGTAAAGGAAAGAAAAATCTCTGGTAACTTTCGCAAAGCAATAAAAAGGAACTTTCACTATACAAGAAAACGAATTGCTGGGAAAATTAAAAATGAATTTGCAGAGAGTAAAAACACAATATCCACGGAGGCTAAGGAGGGAATAAATGCCTGGGAGAGAATTCCTTGTTGGGAAGATAAATGATCCTACACTTATTATCAATGCATAGGAAAGCAAGACATTTGAATCTAAATCTATAACACCAAAGTGAAAGACAGTCAATTCGGTTGCTGGTCGACTGCTCAGGCACAGACTAATAATGTAAAGGATAAAGGAACAAAAGATAAAAAAATAATTTTTTTTTGTATTAAAAACAATAATAAAAACGTAGAGAAGTCATTTGCATTCAGAGTTTGGTTTTTCCATTGGAATTCAAATCAAAGTACAGTGAGCATAAGGCTGGGATAACTTTGAATTCTCTGATTATAAAACGATGGGCTCATCAAGACAAATTCGCTGAAAGAAAAATGAAATATCTGGAAAGTATTACTCTGAATAAAACATAAACTTTAACACAATAGAAGTACCTTCACTGAAGGAGCAAGAACATAATTTAACTACCCTTCAACCAAATTTCACAAATGTAAATTGCCAGGACAGAAAATTAACTAAATTTTTAACAAGTTACGCATGCGTGCTTTCGACATTAGAGAGATGTATATACATGGAATTTAACTACCATTCAATACAAATATACACATGCGTACCGTAGCCAAATGAGAATGATCCTAAGACATTGTCCCGTGTGTGCTCCATCTAGCTCCCGCTTGCCAACTGATGTGATCTCACCGGTACCTCCCAGCCAAAGCTAGCGGTACTCTTCTTTCCCCTGATCCCCCCGAGCCGCAAAGGGGCCACACACAAAATACCAAAGAATGATAGCTTCCAGCCCGCCTTGCAAGGTCGAGCTACCACTCGTTACCCAAGCTTGATATCCCGACTCCCACATAGTAAACTCAGTCATGATAAAAATCGGCAGTGTGATGTTACACCATCTAGATCTGATCCATACTCCTCCTCTGGCATCCTTTTTATAGAGTTTTATTAGTCATTAGTTTCCCAAAAAACCTCATTAGATTCCTTTTTCATTTAATTAATTTCGAAAAACCTCCCCCGTTCACATGTCGCTCGATCCCCTGGTTGCACCAGAAAATCAATTTATTAATTAATTAAATTTGTCTATTTCCCTCACCCACTCAATCATTCCTAAAAACACTCCTCGGTGTCCCATTATTCCCTTAAAAATATTAAATGACTTACGACTTACTTAATTACTAGTTTAGTTCTTAAATAGAAAGTTCCAATGGCTAGATTCATTACTAAGTTAGACATTCCCCTTTTTCTTTAAGTTTCCCCTTTTCCTTAAGTTTCCCCTTTTCTTTAGGTTTCCCCCTTTTATTTAAGTTCAGAATTAGTAGGTTTAGACAAAAATAGCCCATACCCTTTTTATTAATTAAACCTTTATTAAAATTTCCACTTTAATTATTAATGCTTGAATTTTCTTTACCCCCTTCCTATTATATGTCTAATTAGTTTTTTTTTTGTTCTAAGGTTCTACTCAGGCCTAGGTTTTCAATTCACTAGGCTTGGCGACAGTTCTTAAGGGAAAAAAAATAGTTATTAAACTTTACTTATGACATCATTCCTTTTAAGGCCGATCGGGTCCTAAGGAGGCATAGTTTTCTAGGCACTAGGTTTATTAACTTACTAGTTAAAATCGCGACCTGACCTTCAGGAATCACTACGTGCTAAAAAAGTGTCGCTCACCTTTTTTCATTTTCTTTGCACGACGTGCCCTTCAAGACACACTACGTGCTCCAAGGGTACCACTCGCCTCTTTATTGAATTTGGTAGATGTCAAACCCCTAAAGTCAATATTGCGTTGGGTGATCTTGTGGGAGACTAGGGGCCTCTAAGGAATAAGGACCATGCCTTATTGCATGCCCCTTAGAATCATTGTGAGGGACTGTCATAGTCTTCCCTCACAGCATCATGAGCCTTCTCGAACTAGGTAATTGTTAACCTACAGTTCAAGCCACAATGGGAGTGCTAGTAGGTGGTGGTAGGGTTGTTGCCACACCTCTCCCTCAATGTCTCTAGTTGTCGTGCATGAACCCTTTACTCCAAATGTGAGTCTGGTTGACAAGCTATCATCAGCCTACATCCATCAACGAATCATGTCAGCAAAAACAATCAACATCATAGTATCTAATCATATGTACATATCTCACATCAACAACATTTAAACCCTAATAGTCCACTCCCTGACTCAATCTAGAGTCCAAGGGGTTTCATCAATGCCTTAACATACTCAACGTGTAGAGTCCTGCACACTCAGGAGAACCCAGTCAATAGCATCTATCGATGTAATTACAAAAAAATAACATATCATAAAATCCACAATATCCCATAATCATAATCAAAACAGCGAATAGTATAAGGACCCAGATCACTTGCACGCAAGTGTACTCAAAGAAGAAGTCCCCTCGGGTGCATGCAAGAGACAGATGTTACATGTTTATTATCATATTAAGGTTGCAAAAAACCATTACTTATATCAAACCCAATAAATCCAAAGTTTATGTCAAGTGTTAAAGAGTTTGAATATATATATATACATAACTTAAGAACTCAAATCAACCACTGATTTGAGTCCTCATAATAATCACAACCATTCTCAAACATATGCCCTTTTATATCAAAATAATATGCTGGATGGAACCCCCCAAAAAAATAGTGAGTGGGTTTAATTGAAACCATGGACACTTCTAGGTGCAGATATGCCATTTAAGTCTGGCCCATTTCAAACAAATATATTTTATTTACAGCATGACCTAAACACCAATCAAACATCACCATGAATTCCATAACCATAAAAAGTAATGGGTAGTCCCAGGATGACCAAGGAACTATGTAGATAAACAGATTTCAAGCTCAAATCTCAATTGAATGTAAATAGGAACTCTTAGAGTTTTCATATTTTCATTATTAAATGATATGGAAAGTGCGAGTATGGAGGATGAAAACAAGAATGCTATCAATATTTTGTAAGGAACAACCTTTTTCATTTTCAAGAAATGGAAGAGAAGGTATAGAGAGGAAATTCATGCACATAGTTCATGTAACCAAATCCAAATATAATTCTGACAAATTTATTACATATCAGATGCAAAACGAACTAGTAACTCATAACTTGCACAATGATGTCCTTTAAACCAATACTAGGATTTGAGTTCATTACCAAAACTTCCAGGTTCGAGGGTTCGATTTAATAGATATTATAGATCATTCCTTCCACTTCCAATAACACAAATTACCTAAATCGAAGGCGGTACGTGAGTAATGGATCATGTGACTATCGATTAATTACCCACATCTTGTCTCCTTCAATGCATGGCAAGCTTCGACAATTTTTCCAACTAATATTCCAATAACATATATGCTATTTCACTAATTATAAGCCCTCATAGTATGTGAATTCACCATTGTATCAAGTCAAATAAACCCCAAGCCCGCTACTCATAACTCCCATTAAATCCATATCAACAACAATATACCACATGCAATATCTTTTGAAATGTTCAACACTTCAACACGTGAATGTAACAACAAAGGTATAACATATGAAAGTCCCAAGTGTTAGCCATGAACCATATAAAAACTACATATACTGCGTTTCAAGTGGTTTGTATGCGAGGTATTCACTTGTGTTAACACCATAACCCATAATTTTAACAATGAGACTAGATGAGTTTCAAACCATATAAAACCCATAATCCAAACTATTTTCAAAGTGTGATTTTAAGTAGAGTTTTCCAGATATGGGACCAACACTTTTGTCTATGCAATCAAATACCATGAGACACTTTATGATACTCATACTTTAGAACTCATAACACAATGAAAACCTTAGCAACCATAATAATGCATGGCTTGTATATTATTGTGCTTGTATTGCTTTCATGTATGTGATGATCATTTGCAACTACCTTTGAATTTTTTGGAATAATACCATCAAGATTTTCATGATGTTAAGTCTTTGTTTTCATCGTAAACACCATGCATATGAATCTTTTCGAATTTCAATCATATGCATGTCTAAAAAAACCACGAATCCATGATTGAAGAAGACAAAAGTATTCAAATATCATGTTGAGTAAAAGTCTTGGAGACTAATTATTTTTCATTTAACTCCTAGAGACCGCACCTAATTGTTATATAGTAGTTATAATCATAGGATTCACAATAATTTGCGAGATTTTAATGTAAGTGATGAAAATTTGAGTCAACACTCACGAGACTCTTTATTTTCTTTTTCCACAAACTTGCCACCTTCATCACATCTCTACCTTTCACGATATGGAGTTCTCCTTAACTCGCTACGCATGAAAATGACATTTTTCACCCACTAGCTTCATGTTCATGTGAAAATATCTATTGATTCCCCTTTGCAATCCATTTAAAATATTTAGTATTTGAATACTAATCTTGTCTATAATATTATGATTCCTTTGTCAACCTTTCAATACATGTTCCACAACCCTACACTTCCCTCTCCAACTCTTTGATGCTTCAACGAACTGTATAAACTTGATCTGCTTCCCTGTCCAATGGACCCTGGGATTAATATAGAACATACCCATGCAATAATCATTGTCAAATATTATCTTCTTTCTATAAATCCTTTCACACAACACTCTCTGCTCGAGTGTTCCTCATCTTATTAACAATTCCTTGTTAATAAGATGAGCCCATTTTTACTTTGCCAAGCTATTGCACTTCAAAATCACCCTTATACATATGTACATGTACTATCATTAGTTTTAATACTCTTCCTTACCTATGCATCACCTCTATCATCTAGGAAATTTTCTTCAAATTTGACATTATTTGAAATGATATTCACATTGAGTAGGTAGATGGTTCATCCAATTCCACTTTTTCCTGCAAATTTATGGAGAAACCTGATACTCCCCACAATAACTTAGACCTTATTTCATGTTTTCCTCTGGATTACCACTACAATTACCTTAATCATGCTCCAATCTAATTTATGAGACAAAATGTATGGTTTCTAGAAATTCTCATTCTGCTCAATGGTGTCCGTCAAGTCCACCAATTACCTTCCTTCTGATTCCTTGAGAAATATTTGGCTCAAAATTAAATTATGGGTGGATAGTTGGATTCTTCTATCCAATAGATTTCGAATGACTACTTTCCTTCCCAATTCTGAGAATTGAGCATAAATTTATAGGCAATTGAATAATGTTAATTCACCCCTTTTGCACACCTTCTCCCAAGTGCAAAATAATCTCAAAAACTGAGTTTGGCCACCTATAGAGGTAGATATGTTAGGAACGAAGGAAAATTTTGTATGAGACATACAAAATAATGATGAAAAGGAATTTACAAAAACTCTCATATTGTCAATCTGACGCTCTAGTAAAAAATTGTAACAATATGGAAATGACAACTTTGTCATTCTCCAAACAGAATTTCTAGCCAAACTAGCTATAGCCTCAATTGTGCACTTCTAGAAAAAATTCACTAAACTAATTTTTCCTAGTTTTATGAGTATGCAAAATGGCGAGTAAATAATTTTTTAAATATTTTCCATATGGGGACCCATTTCCTCTTCTAAAAATCTCAAAAATCCTAAAAAAGTGGCTTCGAGTAGTGGATTTTTCCTTGTTTCAAATTCCCCATTCCAAACCCTTTAGAATCTAGCCAATTTCTTTGCATGGTGTTTTCATGTTTGTGTTTTTGACACTCTGTACAAGTTTCAACAATAACTATGCTCCCTCCTCTTACTTTGAGCCTAATCTTCAAAAACATGTAATTTTCATTTTATGAAAAATCATAGCATAATTGGCCAATGGCCCTCCATGGCACTTTTGTATCCCTCAAGACGACAGAAAAAACATATAATTTTCATCTAAATATGATTTAATCTACTCCAATTATTTCCAAAAAAAAATTGTCTTTAGACTTAGTATTTTTTTTTTAGACTATTGGACAATTTTTCCTATGTGGTATCCTTCTCTTCTTCCTTTTCAAAGTCCATGCACACATCAATTTTGTATTATGCACCAATATTAAACACACATTATATCCACAATGTGAAACACGAATATTTAGTGCATGCCCTATACACCAACATCCTGTGTGCAAATCTTTTATACTACACACCAATATTCAATGCGCACAAATTTTCATGTCACACACCAATATCTAGTTTGTACATTTTTTTATACCATGCACCAATATCCAGTGTGTGAAAATTTTTATACTGCGCACTAATATCTAGTGAACACAACTTTTTATGTCATGCACCAATATCCAGTGTGTGGAACTTTTATGTTGCACACCAATATCTAGTGCATGCAACATTTTATGTTGCACACCAATATCTAGTGCATGCAACGTTTTATGCTACACATTATTATCTAGTGTGCACAACTTTTGATGTCGCGTACCAATATCTAGTGTGTGCAATGTTTTATGCCACACAACAATACTCAGTGTGCACAATTTCTATGTCATGCACCAATATCTAGTGCATGCAACTTTTTATTCCATGCACCAATATTACAAGCACACCCCTAATTTTTTCACTGTGTAGTGCCAATATTTAGTATTCACATACTATGCACCAATATCTAGTGCATGCAACTTTTTATGCCATGCACCAATATTACGTGCACGCCTCTAATTTTTGCATTGTGCAGTGCCACTATTTAGTGTGCACATACAATCAACCAATATTCCACGTGCATCACAAGACCTACACCGTGTAATGCCAATATTCAATGTGCACACATTGCACAAGAATATTATGGACACACCACCAAATTTTCACCAGCCAATGTTAAATGTGCATGCACTATGCACCAATATTACATGTAGAACACCAATTCTACACCATGGAACGCCAATACTCAATGCGCACACACATAGTGTTTTCTTCGCCTAGCTAATTTTCCATATTCCCAATTCACAACCATCGTGAAAGTGACCAAATCGCATGTCTAATACCAATTTAGTCACTTGGATGTCAAAATGAACCCTTCATAACATCCATTCTGAGTATAATTTCAACTTGATTTTGCCTAACAATTTGGGAATTTCACTCAAATTTTATCGTTTTCCCCAAATTCGACACAACTCAAATGTTAAGATGAAAAATTCTCCAACTTCATGTTGCTCACAGGCTCATTCAAGTCCATTGTTGAACAAAAAATATATGATACCATTTTGTAATGTACCCAACATCCATGTTGAGTCCCATCGCTACAAAAACAACTTAGCCTACTAAATACAAAATAAAAAATGCCGCATACATATAAACAAAAACCAGGATGCAGTAGGCCCATGAAAAATTACAACAAACAACATGTTAATTTCCCCATGTATATAATAACATATATAAAAACGTGAATGCATCCAATAAGCACACCACAAACACACAACATTCAAATATTCATTTACACAACAAAATAATCATGATAAAACAACAAAATACTTATCTATTTATACATATAACCAAATGGTTGCATACAAAGGATGAACCTCCTATCCATATACATTGCTATTCATTTTCTCTCAACAATAGGCTATCCTCGAGCTTAAGCTATGAGTCTATAAGGAGATATGGCCTCCCTGTCTATATACTTTCCACACACAACAAACCCAAACCCAGGTTCCACACTCCAACAACAACTCCAATCCACCAACTCTCTTCCCCAAAACCTGCACAACCCAAGGAATGTACCCCCTTCATTGCTCTCAGTCCATCTGGGTGTACAATTTGTTTATCAAGGATTCCAATGTAGTCGATTGGTTAGGAATCTCTCAATTGGGGACTTCTAGGAAAACCTATCCACTGTAGGAGTGATCACAATATTCTTCAGAAGGTTCATGAGTCATTTCCTCATTAGGAATTGTTTTGTAGGATTACAACCCATTTTTACAAGCAAACAGACCACATTTCCAACATAAAAGACAAACAAACAATGGTTTCCTTCAAGAATACCATGGTTGGTTCTCTTCCCATCACTAATCTCTCCTCTTATTGTCCAAAAAGTGCATGTATAAATTGTATACTTTTCTTCATATGAATTTCCTTCTCTTTCCCTTGTTGGATTGACTCTAACTCTTCCTAAATATGATTGTACTTCAACCACATGATCCTCAATAACTAAGGTATGTGACTCCTCACACCCACCATCCTACATATTTTTAATGATTGTCTTTAGGGACACTCAACAAAAAAATAAAAGGTTTACACAATGAAAATAATTCAAGAATGTAGGTTGGATTAATACCCATGAATAAATCCCCCTTATACCCCTCTCTTCTATGGAATAATATCCCCCCATCGTTTTCATCCCTTTCATATCGTAGGTAGATATTACTACTTTTATTAATCATTTCATTGTTCTTCCCCATTCTAGAAATTTTCCAAAATCTCATCTGTGTCTTGCAACACAAGTTGTAAATATTGAACGATTCCCTTGAGAAATTCTCTATGGAACTATAATCCATCTTTCACCTCTTGCTTCTCATCCTCAGATAATTGCAATCTCCTTCTCAATTCAAGGTTTTCTTCCTGAATGTGCTAGTTTATGTCTTCAAGCTCTTGAAGTCTTTCTCCCTTCATATGTTTTCCTATGGTTTTCCTTTTGCAACCAAGAAACACACACTTCCAAACAACAAATGGAATCATCTAACAAAAAGCATAAAAGGTGTTAACAAAACCTCCAGACAACTGCTATGATACCAAATTGATTCGAAAACAAGAAATATAGAATTGAATAAGTTTTTCTCCTTTACTGGATGCTTTACAAATTTCACAATGTTTTGTCATTGACTTGAAAACATGCATAATAATTAAAATTCATTATTTACCACTGAAATTAAACAACACGAAAATGAGACAATATGGAAACTAGATTGATAACAAAGTTCACCAAATTCTGGCTACGTCTTTGGGTTCATTCAATAAATGAACCGCTTCATTAATTCTCCTTTCAAAGGGATTCTCCTTTCATAAAAAGGGATGAAAATATTCTCCCAATAAGGGGTTGGTTCTCTCCTTTACAAGGGAAAAAATATTCTCACAACAAGTGGCTCATTCTCCCAATAAGGGTTTTTTCTCTTTTTTAACAAAAAAGGGCTAACAATTCATAAGAAATCCTACAACTTTCTTATTCTCCTTCAAAGAGATTGCAAATCCTTCTTCCTTTCCAAAAGAAAAATGGATTTTGATAATTTTTCATTCTTTAGAAGTACCTCAACATTCTAAGGAGAGAATAACCCTCTATATCTAATAAATTAGGATCTTGACACAATTTAAGGGATATGCTGAGAAAATATATCAATTGTGCCCTTGAAAATCTCAACATTCACATTATACTAGGAAACTATAATGTTATGTATATCTCACATTTTTATTAGTTTCCCATTACAAAAAAAATGCAAAATCAAGAGAACATAATATGTACTAACCATTTCATTTCATTTTTTATTATTTTCTCCTTTTTTCCCAAAAAATCAATGAGCCATATCTTTCACATACAAATTTCAATTGACCCTGTTCAAATGGAATCAGAAAGCTCTTTGTGATCTCTTTTATGTGAGGATAGTTTTGACATAAATTATAATCGACTTGAATTTGTTGAATGTGGAGATACTTATAGATCATTGGTTGTAGCTTCTCCCAAGATATTCAATAACACTGAATCTAAATGACTCCAATGGATTGTGTTATTTTACTTTCTATCCAAGTTCGACCAATATTCTGTCAACATACCCGTATGTGTAGTACTAGGATCCACATTGACCCAATATTCTTTCTCTACCAAAAGATCGTCCATATTTAGCTTCCAAATGTCAAATATTTTTCCATTAAGCTTCTCCATATCTATTATAGAACTACTCGCCATTCTCCTTCACCACAAGAATCACCACCCAAGATCTCCCACCAAAACTAGGTTTATCGCAGACCTAATATAACTAGACCCTTAGAAACAAAGGAATATCCTTGAAGCCAATAATTTCTCTAATAAAAAACTCACATTTTAAATTTTTTACAATATAGCAGTGCACACATAAATTCTTTATAAAATAGAAATAAAACAATAGCATTCACACGTAGTACACATAAGTTTTCCCTAGAAACCATTAATGAGGACAACTACAAATTGTTTAGAGCTACACCTCTAACTCTCATTTGACATCCAAAACCCTAATACATCAACTTAGATTATATTTCTTAACTAGAATTACAATGCAAATGGCCGAAAAACCATTGGCCACAAACCACCCAAAAATGGACCCAAAAAATCCAAATTCATTTTTTACGGTCTCCTCTCCCGAACCCTCAAACAAGGGGGCTTGTTTCCCCCCTAGTGCAACAAACAACATGTGGTGCTAATCATGCAAAGAATATAACACATACCCAACATCTCTTGCATTCCATAAATTGATCTCAATTTCTTTTGCACTATCCTTAAATATCACATCTAAGGGGTTACTACAAAGGTCAACCAAGTGGTTTGTATCCTACCTCTGAACTGAACCTTCTAATATGAAACATTCATTATAGTTTATGAAGACATTTTTCATAAAAACTATGAAGTCATTATCACCTAGTGGTGCAAAATGCACTACACCTTCTTTTGGAAAATTTAAGATTGATTATGAGGAAATAAAATTAGGATTTGAAGAACACTAATTGCCATATTACTCCTAGGAACTTAAGGTTGTGATTATAGTTCTTTAGTAAGGCTAAACATTCTAATTGTTTAATACCTTTTACCTTTATCATAAAACCTATTTCGTCATCCACCATTTTATCAATTGACCAATGTACTAGATTTCCAAGTTACAAAAAGAGAGATTATTTCAAGACAATAGTATTTATTTTACCCACTCCCCAAACAAAAAAGGTCCCAAAATCTCACCTTTAATAACAAAGGCTGTGATCATCCACATTTGTGACAATACATGTGGTTATCCATCTTATTTCCTTGAATATCTATGTAACAATATAACTTTCTTAAGAATGAATTTTGACCTCATATGTTGTGGAGTATTTTTAGAGATATTATGAATAAAGTAATGGTGCAAGCTAATGCTTCTCTCTGATGACACATTAGTTGCAATGGAAATCTAGAAAAACAACAATATGTTGACTAGGAGGAATTATTTAAGGTACATGCATAACTTACTAGATTATGGTGTAAAAATATGAAATGTAGGAAATCAAATTAGCTTTCAAAACAAATTCATTTTATTTATAGAAAATTTATATAACTTCAAAAAATTCATGTTCATCTAACAATAGTATGTTTCTTTTCCTCTAAAATATAATGTATATGCTTGCATTAAGGTCTTAGTTTAGTAATTAAATGATGGAATTTCTTGAAATGATTTTTGTTATGATTTCCATGCTTTCGTAAAGATATAAGGAATGCATGCAAACATGAAAGGGGTAATTTATTATTCATTGTTGGTTGTTGTTAACTTCTAGGTCTTTTGAGGTTCATTGTAATTATAGAATTGTAAGTGGAATATGAGAGAGAAAGTAGATCGAGTTGTGAATTTATGATCTTTGGTTTAAGCTTGATGGCTCTCTGCATAGACTATGACCATCAATGTATCTGAATGTTTCATTGTGATTAATGAAAGAAGAGATGAGGTCGAAGTGTAAAATTCCTATCATGTACTCTAGTTTGAATGTATGTTGTTATAGATGTTAGATTGTGCGTTACTTATATGAATGTTGATATTAATGAATAATATCTAATGCACATCTCTTAGTTAAGTTTTTTCTTTATATAGTGCCCCATCATGATATGCACAAATATTTGTTCTTTGTGATTGTCATGAGCATATTTGGGGAGACCTTATTCAGTCCTTGAATATTGAATGTGCCGACATGAATGGGGTATTTGTTGGTAATCCTTTCGAACCCTAGGTTTGAAACCCCAAGAAAACATATGTATATGTATATGTATCTATGTATACACACACACACTATGTGTGTGTGTGTTTCAATATTTTTTTATTTATGTTTAAGTTCCTAAAACCCTACACTAATGCTTTGCCCCATAATTCATGGATTTGATTTCCTATGTTTCACAATTTTACACAATATTCAAATTAGTCATGAGAGTACCTCGTATCATCCCTCCAAGTAAAGAGATTGTTATGTTTCCATATTTTCATTGAAACTAATGCATCATGAGAGAAAATCACTATCTTACACTCACCCACCCACTAAGTGGATGACTCACTCGTAGAAAAAGGGAAACTAACAACATTGGAAATGGGACACTCTGAAACAAATAACAGTAGGGTCTTGATGAATCAAAATGAAACATGACAAACTATGTAAGGAAAATAGATAAAATAGAGAAGGAAAGATGAATTAGTTTCCTTAATTGATAAATTATTGAGCACCACTAAAGGAGATCATGTGTAGGGCTTCCAAGAGAAACACACTAAAACCACTAGAAACAAGTTTTGATCCAAGGATTATAGTAAAAAGAATATAGTGAGAAAGAAAGAAAAGTTGGAGCATGCTAAATGAGGAGGAGAAGCATGATTAAGGGAGAGAAGTATTAAAAACATAAAGAAATCATTAAGAATTCATAATCACCATCCTCCCGAACCTCGTTTAGTGTGAATGTTAAGAGTCAAACACCCCATACAAATTCCATACAAGAATAAATATATACAAGTAATAATAAATATTTTCAACTTATAAATCTAAAAGAAAAAAAAAGAAATTAAATAAAATTTACAAATTTATATTAACAAAATAATATCTTACACAAAATATAAAGATTTTGAGATTTTTCTTTCCTTATGCATGATCTTTGATCACTGGTATTTTAAATGGAAAAAAGAAATTATGAGCCGATATCTCATTGCCATTTTATTCTAGTTATTAACCTAGGATTAGGTAACCTGGCCTCATTAAAACTTTTAATTTGTATTTGAAAGAATTAATGTTGATAAATGAAAATTAATTATAATCTTCTTATTGACCTATATTGAAATGACCCTAACAATGAAAAACCTTTGCACTGATCACAATTAAGAAGGCATCATGGTGTTATGTTAGCAATTTGTTAAAATAGGTAATAATCACTAAACATCAACCCTTATCAAGAAAAGCAACTCCTCACATTATCATTTATACGAACATTAAAATAATTAACATGAGAGAGATATGATGGATCAACTTGATATAAATCTCTTTTCATGTAGAAGATAGGGTTGCATATACACACTCAAATTAGAGTCAAATACCACATACCACTACATTGTGCATTAATTGATCTACATGGATATTAGTCGTCAACTAACTATTCCACTCACTTAGAATGGTTCCACATCTTGATAGTCTTACTATGGTTTTCTAGGTCCCAAACTTATAATAGATTTTTCAAGTATTTCCCTTATTGTTATGGTAGTTCACATAGGTCATTAAACATTTGACTAGGTGGCTTTCCAAACACATAGAGTGTGTATTCAACTTTGTAACGGTATATAATGGAGCTTGTATGCAAAATTCTCACCCATGGGAAGTGGACATGTCAACTAGCCTTCTTAGGACCTACATTCCTTTTGCTACATGACTTCCTAAGGAACTAGGGTTTTGAATACTGAGGAATCTAGCATCTTAGGGAACCATATTTTATGTTAATAGGTAGTTTTGACTTAGTGTAATGTCTTCTTGTGAACGAGCATAATCAAGACATCTCTCTCAAAAGATAAAATATTGTGATTCTAGTTAGTTTGTATTGCTTTGCACTTTATACTATTTTTCCATTTAATTTATTAATAGAATTTGAGTTTCACTATATTATTGTGTTCTATACAATATCTACATGTTTCCATTTATATGTATTCCTTCATTCATCCTCTACATAATCTTGATTATCAACTCCAACCCATAGAATTATTAAATGTTGGTGTTAATGGGTTGCACATGTCTCTCACACACTTTGAAAAAGTTGATAGTTAAGCATAGATGATTTTAGGGGCTAAATTTGTCCAGTGGAATAATTTCTAATGTTTTTCGCCAAAAACGATTCTCTCAAATTCCATAGAATAAAATTATTTTAGCTTGAAAATAACCAAAATTTTATAAAAACTATATAAAATCTTTAAAAATTTGAATATTTTTAACCTTACAACTTGTTTTTATGAATTTTCAATATAACACTGAAAACTTAATGAATTTCATCACTTTCAATTATACTAAAATTATGTTAAAAATTATAAATATATAAAATTATTATTTTAAAAAAATCTATATTAAATTTGATAAAGAAAACTAAAATAACATTTTAAAAAAAAATAAAAAATTACTTAATTAAAATTCTATAAAAAATTCATAAATTATATAAAACTTAAAAAAAATCCTTGATTATATAAATCTTAAAATCTTCACTAAGTTAAAGATAGATAAATAAATAAAAAAACACATGACATAATAAATCCTTTCACTAAGTTAAAAATAGATAAATAAATTAAAAAACACATGACATAATAAATCCTTGAAATAAAAGTAAAAGTGTTTGATTCCAAAAAAATTCATGTCCATAAATCCTCCCCTGTGAATAGATGAATGAGAAGGAGAGCACCTCTCCCTTGTGAATAGATGAATGAGAAGGAAAGCACCCTAATTAAAAATAATAATGAATGTTTTTTTTAATAAAATATGTTTTTTTAATAAAAATAATAATGGGTTTTTCATGTTTTAAAAAATAAAATAGTTTATAATGAAAAGAACATTTTAATCACTTGTGAAAAACAAATTGAATAATGTTTTTTAATAAATTTGATAGAAATATATTTTATAATAATAATAACAATTTTAATTAATAAAAATATAATATAATATAATTTTTATTAAAATTCTAACTAGACTCATAACTAAATATAATAAACTCTTAAATATATTTTTTATATAAATAAAATATCTCCTTATTACAATATTATTTACTCTACACCACTATTTTAAAATGCTTAAAACATATTTAATTTATTTAACAAAGGTTCATACTAACTTAGATACATGTTTACGAGTAGGTAAGCATGAAATTATTTTACACCATGGAGAGCAGTCAATTACGTACCCAATCGCATGCTATATATGTACCCTTGTCTTTCGACGAGCTATGGCTTTCCACAATTTTTTTTTCCGCATGGTATATATGTACCCTTGTCTTTCGACGAGCTATGGCTTTCCACAATTTTTTTTTCCGCATGGTATATATGTACCCGTGTCTTTCGACGAGCTATGGCTTTCAACGATTATTTTTTCCGCATGGTATATATGTACCCGTGTCTTTCGACGAGTTATGGCTTTCCACGATTTTCCACGATTAGTGATGGAGTTGTTGAGAGGTATGTTTTAAGGACCATCATTGCAAGCATCACAATGTCTAAGAAGTTTGTGATTCGTGGCAGTTGTGTTGCCATTTGGAATGGGTAGGATTGAAAAGAATTGAATTACAAATGAGCTTTCTTTTTAGCTATATGCTTGCATCACTCAACCTAATATTAATCTGCCTTTCTATTGTAGACATTGGGGTCATACAAGCAAAAGTTGGTTTGGTAACTCTAATTGGTTCAATCCAGGAGACGTTCGAATAAGAAATGTCATTAGGCCACATGTTTGCTTATTTACCTAGAAACAACCCAATCCCTTTGACTCCTTCCCTTAGAAAGTTACACTTGCCCAACCATTTTGAGGTAATTTACGTCAATTTTGGTTATTACGAGAGGGTTCATAGTTTCATGAAAGAAATGGAATGCCATGTGAAGTACTCACTAAGTTTGAGTCTGGGCACATCCATAAGCACACCACAAACATGAATGCATCCAATAAGCACACCACAAACACACAACATTCAAATATTCATTTGCACAACAAAATAATCATGATAAAACAACAAAATACTTATCTATTTATAAATATAACCAATTGGTTGCATACAAAGGATGAACTTCTTAGCCATAGGAATCACTATTCATTTTCTCTCAGCGGTAGGCCACCCTCGAGCTTAAGCTATCAGTCTATAAGGAGATATGACCCTCCTGCCAATACACTCTCCACACACAACAAATCCAAAACCAGGTTTCACACTCCAACAACAGTTCCAATCCACCAAATCCCTTCCCCAAAACCTGCACAACCCAATGAATGTACCCCCTTCAATACTCTCATTCCATCGAGGTGTACCATTTGTTTATCAGTGCTTCCAATGCACTCGACTGGTTAGGAATCTCTTAATTGGGGACTTCGAGGAAATCTCATCCACTCTAGGAGTGATCACAATACACTTCACAAGGCTCTTGAGTCATTTCCTCAATAGGAAATTACTTTGTAGGATTACAACCCATTTTTACAAGCAGACAAGCCACATTTCCAACATAAAACATAGTCAAACAATGGTTTCCTTCAAGCATGCCATGGTTGGTTCTCTTCCAAGCACTAATCTCTCCTCTTGCTGTCCAAAAATTGCATGTAAAAATTGTATACTTTTCCTCATATGAATTTCCTTCTCTTTCCCTTGCTGACTTGACTCTAACTCTTCCCAAAAATGATTGTACTTCAACCACATGCTCCCCAATAACTAAGGTATGCGACTCTTCACACCCACCCTCCTACATAATTTTAAAGATTCTCTTTAGGGACACACAACAAAAAAATAAATGGTTTACACAATGATAATAATTCAGGAATGCAGGTTGGATTAATACCCATGAATAAATCCCCCTTGTACCCCTCTCTCCTATGGAATAATAGGCACCCATCGTTTTCATCCCTTTCATATCGTAGGTAGAGATTACTACTTTTATTAATCATTTCAATGTTCACATTATACAATTTGGCCCTTGGCCATATTAATTAATATGGGCTCTTTTCCCCAAACATATCGTCTCACCATTCTAATGGCATTTATGCAATTACATTATAATTTGTGGGGATTAAAACTGAGGATGTTACAAGATCAAGTGGCTTGGGATCTTCTCTTGCTTAAACTTTCTTGGAGCATTCTCCAGCGTCTCCTTTTCCATATCCCAAACCTTCATAATGAGGTCTTTCCTAAACTTGTATGGGATTAGTCATTCCTTGGCCATTAATTCCAAGGCCCTTTCCATCAAATTCCATCTTGGTTAGAAACATAGAACCAATATCCTGAGTATGCTTCTCAAACTCATAAAAATAATCATCTAAATCATGATGGGAAGAGAGAGAACACAATAAATTACTTATGGTGCATACTCAATTCATGGCTTGTGCATATGTGATAGAGGATGGTCTCCTTTGCATGGTAGACTCCTCCACTTCTTCACCATTCTGGAAATTTTCCAAAATCTCATCTGTGTCTTGCAACACAAGTTGTAAATATTGAATGATTCCCTTGAGAAATTCTCTATGGAACTACAATCTATCTTTCAAATAATGCTTCTCATCCTCAGAGAATTGCAATGTCCTTCTCAATTCATAGTTTTCCTCTTGAATGTGTTAGTTTATGTCGTCAAGCTCTTGAAGCCTTTCTCCCTTCATATGTTTTCCCATGGTTGTCCTTTTGGAACCAAGAAACACGCACTTCCAAACTAAAAATGGAAGAATCCAACACAAAGCATAAAATGTGTTAACAAACCCTTCAAACCACTGCTATGATACCAACTTGATTCGAAAATAAGAAATATAGAATTGAATAAGTTTTTCTCATTTACTGGATGCTTTACAGATTTCACAATTTGTTGTCATTGACTTGAAAACATGCATAATAATTAAAATTCATTATTTACCACTGAAATTAAATAACAAGAAAATGAGACAATATGCAAACTAGATTGATAACAGAGTTCACCAAATT
>SNQJ01S0104056.1:0-10833 GCA_010110895.2 Picea sitchensis | reverse complement strand
TTTGTTGTAGCCATTGCCAATTCAAGAGAATAAATGGGAAGTGATCACCATGGATTTCATCACAGGATTACCTAGAACGAATAAGAAACACGATTCAATCATGGTGGTGGTTGACAAATTAACAAAGGCTGCTCATTTTGTGCCTGTGAAGACAACGCATACAACATCTAATATTGCAGAAATTTTCATGAAGGAAATTGCCAAGTTGCATGGGATACCTAGGACAATTGTCTCAGACAGAGATGCAAAGTTTACCTCCAATTTATGGAGGGGATTGTTTAAAAGATTTTGCACAAATCTAAACTTTATCACAACATATCATCCCCAGACAAATGGGCAAATAGAGAGGGTCAATCGAATAATTTAAGACGTGCTGAGAATGTATGTAATGGATAAGCCATCTAAGTGGGAAGATTACTTGCACTTGGTTGAGTTTGAATATAAAAATGGGTATCAAGATTCATTGAAAATGAGCCCATTTGAATCTTTGTATGGTAGGAAATGCAATACTCCAGTGAGCTAGGAAAACCCAGTAGATAGAGTGGTACTTGGGCTGAAGTTGCTCAAGGACATGGAAGACCATGTGGTCAAGATTAAGCAGAATTTAAAGGCAGCTCAAGATAGACAGAAATTTTATGCAGACAAGAATAGGATAGTTAGAGAATTTAAAGTAGGGGAGCATGTACTTTTGAAAGTGAAGCCCAAGAAAATCTCTTTAAAATTGGGTAGTTGTACAAAGATGGCAACTAGATTATGTGGCCCATTCGAAATATTGGACATAATAGGGTTGGTTTCATACATGCTTGCATTGCCTGCTTCCATGAATGTGCATAATGTATTTCATGTATCTTTACTAAAGAAATATGTACATGATCCCAACCATGTTATTGATTGTCATTTGACTCAGGTAGAGACGAAGGGAGACTTTGAGGTTCAACCAATGCAAGTGTTGGAAAAAAAAGTCAAAATTCTCTGGAATTGAGTTATAGAACTGGTAAAAGTTCAATGGACCTGCTACGGTCCTGAAAATGCTACATGGGAGCATGAATATTCCATTCGGGCAGAGTACCCGCAACTTTTTTGAATAAATTTGAGATTTTGATCTCTGTTTTGTATATGCACTGAGGACAGCGCCAAAATAAGGGGGAGGGGATGTAACACCCCAGGTTTTTGAACCCCCATTTTAAATAATGTATTGTTGCAATGCTAAGAGATCAGAGTGACCAAACAATTATTGAAGGGACAGTGTTCCCAAGAAATGTAATGTTTTGATCATTAATAATAATAAATACATTGTTGGCCGCTAGACGGACAAGGACTAGAGTTATAGGGGGCTATGATTCCACAAGATAGGGAGCTTGAGGGACTAAGTGTTTATTCCCATTTTTTCTTATTACCCTTTTTGTCTAACGGAGGGGATCAGTTACGTGAAATTCTTGGGGAAGGCCAGGAGGTTCTTGTTTTCCCCACGAGGTTAATTGAACCTGCCTCTGGTCTGATGGGGGGGTTGGAATGATGACTTGTTTGTTGTTTTCCTGTTTCCCCACTAATTATTCCTTCACGCACTCCCATGCACGTGGTCCCATGAACCCCCCATGACTCGTCCATTGATCCATCATCACCTGCGTCTTGTATTGGAAAAGGAAACAGAGTTGTTGAAGAACTTATCCACATGATAGTTGGTTGTAGTGGTTGCTGGTGTGATCCAGCCATGACCTGGGCGATGCATGTCTGAAATGCATTGGTTTGTGCCCTGTTTTTCTCACAACTACGAGTAATGAGAGTTTCAGCATTGATATTCTAGACCAGTTGTGCTGGAAGCCCTGGAAGAAAGGAGAAAGACTGCCTAAGGGACTGCATGGCAGAGAAGGGTGGAGGTCCATTCTCTCGGGTGGCACGGGCTAGGTAGAAGAGAGCTGGGTACTTGGATTGTTTAGGGTGTCGGGAAACCTATGAGATATTGAGAGCTGACTGGTTTGGGAACCCAATTACACTTTGGAACCGTCCTTGTGGATTCATATCCCTAGCTCGGGGGTGACACTGTTGTTGGGATTTAGAGCAGCGGTGTCTATAGTTGGGTGAAACTTCCCTGGTCTGCAGTTATTTGGTGTCGTCTTTCATAAAGATAAGTTCTCTCTATCGTGATATTACTATTTGTGTATGAATGTATTCTATTGTGTAGTTTAATTGTCATTTACATGTATATGAATGTATTTCTGTTGTGTATATTTAATTATCGTTTAACATAATCTTTAGATCTTGCATGCTTGCTGGATATTGTTGTGGATGTCGTTAAATCTATTATATTATTCATCCTTAATAAATAAAGAAGGTCAACATGAGAAAGAAGTCGAAGGGCAGGCTTGTAGGTAGCATACCTGGCTTGTGGGTGGTTGGGTATGTTACAGTCTGGCTTCAAGAATTCTTTTTTGGCTTGCTTGAATATCTCCTTTTCATTATACGCATCGAACTGCTTCCTTGGTTCGACATTCTTCTTCACCCTTTGGTGTTGTGTCGATTCTTGTTTGACTGCGTTGTTTCCTGTTTTAGCTCCTTTCCATGTAACTGTGTTGATGTTTCTTCCTTCATCCCTCGCTTCTGCTAAAATCCACTAAACATTCTGATTGTTCGGATTTCTCTTCTCCTGGATCTTCCCTAATAGTGTCATACATTTTCCCATGTCATGATTTGATGTGCGACAATACATACATGTCCCTGGTGGAAGTGAAAATTCTCTTGCATAGTGTCCTAGTTGTTGACAGTTGTGGCATACCACTAGTCCTATGCCTCTTCCAAAGCCTCCTCTTGCTCTTCCTCCACCTATGTAGACATATTGATCCCCTCATGGTGCGTTATACTGAGGCACCTAGTTATACTACACAATATTATAGTGTGGTTGCGCGGTATTGTACTGTGGTTGTGCGGTGTTGTATTGTTGCTGCACAATGTTATATTGTTGTTGCATAGTGTTGTATGAGGCTGGTACTTGGTTAAACTGAGGCATGACTTACTTGGTCATAATTTTTGCCTGCACCCTGTATGAATTTGATGTTCTTTCCCTCATAAGGTCTAGGGTTCTGCATTCTTTGTCATCATGGCCTACTGACTTGCAAAAGTTGCAATACAATCTCTTTGGTATTGTCTGGTACTTCTGCATCATTGGACAGAGGTATGGATTGTGACCCTGTTTCTTATAGATCTTGTACCATAGTCCTCCTATTGGTAATGGATTTGGCATTATTTCTACCATGTACAACATGATTGTCATACATTCGTTCTTATGGTGTCCATATGTCCTTCATGTGGCACACCAAACAACTTCTCTTTTGTCCTTACCCTTGTTTTGGTTTAGCTGGAACATTAAATTCTTCAGATCCTCCTTCATTTCCTCTATGTCTGGATCTTTCTTTTGATATTGGTTCTCTTCTAGTTGTAGGGATGCCTATAGATCCTATGCCTGTGTCTGAAACTTTTGTTGTCGCAGTGAATATTTCAAGTGTGGTAGCAGTGAATTGACGAATATATGCCTATGTTGCATGTATGTCATGACGTATTTCATCTTTCCCTTCAATCGTTTGAATATTTTTTCAATTTCCCATACAGATTCTCCTGGTTTCTGTCTAACTCGATCATCTCATTCATGTATTGATACTTTGAACTAGGCTTATGGAACTCATTTATCAACATCTTCTTGATATCTCCAATTCTTCTGGTTGTCCCTGGCAAACTGTTTGCAGCTAAACTCATATAACAATCCAATGCACGATATCTTAGCATGATAGCTAGCAGTGCAAGTTTAGTGTCCTTGTCTGTGATCTATTTCACTTCCCATATCTTTTCACAAATAAACAAGTGCTTCTTCGGGTCCTCCGATGCTTCTCCTTTAAATTCTGGTAACCTAATGGTGGAATCTTTTCCTGCCATACTGAATGTTGAACTACTACCTCTGCATGGTTTAGATACTTGACTAATGATTCCTGAAATGGCTCCCCTATTTGTTGTTCCTTGTATAGATGTACTTCATGTTGTCTTCCTTCTCTCAAAATTTGGTTGTCTAAATGGTGGTGTTATTCTTGGTGTATTGGTCGCACATGGGTTTATGGGTTCCACAATGACACTACAATGGATAAGATTTCTTCCTTTTATTCCCGCTCTTGGACCTCTCATCTTCCTCTCATATGTCATGCACAATATTTCCTTAATCTACTCCACATATAGTAGATTCCCTACCTCCTCTTCATCACTTTCCAAGCCTTCCCTCATGGCTACAAATCTCTTCTTGGTTTTCACCTTATATTGGTAGGGTACTCCATTGCGTGTCTTTCCATTTATCACCATGATCCACTTGATATGGTATTCGTCTATCATAATTGGGTCCAAGGACTACTCCTTATTTCCTTTATCCCCTTCTCCTTCCATTTCTCTCCTTTTGTTAGTGCTTCCCCCCTTCCCCCATGCACACAAGGAAGTTTAGCTATATGAATCCATTGTCATTACTTTAATTTACACCTTTGTTATATAATAATATCTTAATGGAAGTATATAGAGATCTGATGTACCTACCTCGAGGTCCCTTCAAGAATTATTATTCAACTGCGTTGTAATACTTCATTGTATCTACTGCAAACTCTGTGATAAATCCAACAACAATGTTGTCTAACCTGAAATATACTACACGCGTAAACTTATTATCAACTCGTTGTAGCTTCCTAATCTCTTCAGGGTTCCACTCTAGTTGTTTGATCCAATTTGTAGGATGGTTGTCTTTCAATCTTTTTATCCACTCCTGCAATATGTGCAGGAAATCACAGAAAAATATTTCATGCAAATCGGTGAATATGTACTTGTCCAGATAATTGTGTGGTGTCAACTTCGGGTTTCTGTTATCCTTTTGCGCAAACTCTAGCTCCTTTGTCTTCAACCAACTCTCCATCGCTCGATGATTCTTTCCTGCCTTGATTTTAATTGTTTCTTTGATATTTTTTCGTGGCCCTGGTCTATTGATTAGGGAATTATTTTACCTTGAATGATTATCTTTGTCCTATGTTCTTTCTTGAGATGAAGCAAGATGAGGTGAAGGGGAATGTGAGGTTGCGTTTATGGAAAACATGGATGCTTATGAGATTAAATCTAACCAGATTTGTTCTTGGAAAAACAAATGGTAAGATAATAATGAACCATTCGGTATGTAGATCAACCATCCACATCCGATATGTATCTCAACGATTGCCTTCTTTCCATCTAGGATTCAACCATCCACATCTGGTATGTATCTCAACGATCTCCTTCTTTCCATTTGGAGACCCAGATACCTAATATCATATGGTTATGAGACCCATATCCAACTTCCATCAATTGCATCTACATGCACAATACGACCAGGTAATCCAATTCTCGCTTGAGTATGGATACTGGATTAAATCTACGATCATGGGGCATTTTATCTAATGGTCGACATCCTCACAAGAACCCTAAAATAAATAACAAACAAGATTGGGAGAAACTCTTAGGTTTATTTGATGACCCAAAAATAATTTGCAGAACACATCAACGAACATACAAATGTTGGTTGGAAGGATTCCATGAGTAATCGATATGCCAACGGGGTTCAGGGCAGTGCTCCAAAATTTGTTTTTGGGCCATTTTTTCTATTTTAACGGATTTTACTATTTTTAGCGGTTTTCTAAATTAATCTCGGATTAAGGGATTAGGGTTTTGGTAGCTACGAAATACCTAAAAAATTGTATATATTGTATGGTGAATGGTGAAATTAATACAATGAAGAGTTGAAAGGTGCGACACCAAGGAAGGTTGGTTTTCTCCCGGTTAAGGGTTTCAACGTAAATCGCTATGTACTATGTGTATGAGCCATTGATTAATTTATGTTTTGCTTAAGAATTTGTATGCATTTCTTTACTTCATAGGTTTAAAACTTACATATATCTCTATGGGTGGCTGAAATACTCAGGTGTTTGCAACCTGGGAATGAGTGGAGATCTGTGGATGTATCATGTAATCTTTATTTATTTAGTCTAACATCTGATTATAGCAGTCATTATATTCATGCATGTGAAATACCAGATCTAACTAGTTAATTCATTCATTTAACATTCACTACTTAACAACAATAAAGACAAATACATTCACTCACACAACACACGTGGTACCATGGTTCACCCCCTCCTGGGTTACGTCTACAAATATTTGGCTCTCAAGATCTTTATTATGGTTCAAAAATATGTCACACCGTGCACGTTTACAATCTTAGATCTTACTCTCTTCAACAAGATCCTCAACCTCTGTGAGGCTAACTAGATCACATGAGTATCCTCATCCTATGATCTAACCCTCAAGATCGAGTCTCTCATTGTGTCCCTAGCTCACCATCTTACTAAGTAGTACAGTTATTACAACTCTCTGTCATATGTTCTCAGCTCTTATCCTCTCTCTCTCTCTCTCTCTCTCTCTCATTCCTCCAATTACTACCTATTTGTATTCTTGTCTCATCATCCATTAAAATACATTGCAAAAACCCTAACCCTAGCATCGTTAGGTCTTCCTTGCATGCGTGCCTTTCATGCTTCCCTCACACGTGCTTCTTTTCCTTCTAACTGCCCTTTCCTCCTTTCCTACTTCTCTTCCCAAAAGTAGCCTTTTCTCCTAACTAGGTCTATGTCCAATAGGCCCCCAACACTTACATGTGGCTCATCTTGAGCCACCTAAACTTTGTGTGATTCTTCAACAGCTCCTGCAAGAGTCTGGAACTTCTTTGTGAGTTCCCTTGCTTGAATTTGATCCCGCATGGTCTTTTCTCTGAGCCCGTCCAATAATTGCGTTGTAATTTCCTCGCTAAACATATCTGCACACTATGCTTGAATTTTTTCCATGTTCTTCTTTTCCTCTTCTTCATGTGTAATGACCTCCACTGCTAGCTCTTGGAGAGGTTCCATTTTAGTTGTTCAATCCTTATTTTGTGTCTGCGTGAATATGAGCTATGATTGCAGCTTCTTCATATATTGTAGTCCTTTGATGCCCTTAGTGATCTTCATTATCTTCTACCTCTTCTTGAGGTCCTCGATAGTTGTGCTTATCTTTTCCTCTTCTTGGTCCCACTGTTGGACCTGTTGAGCCTCCTCCATATTTGTCCATAGTTGTGCTTTTCTATCAAACAAGTTGACAACTACACTGACTTGTTGTTCTATTTCCTCCATCTTCCTTGCTGCTTCATATACGCTGTCACTCTGTGCTTTCTCAATTTTATAATAACCCTTCTGACTCCCGCGTGCTTACTTTAAATAGGAATCGTTTGAAACTTCTCTGAGAAAATACCCGAGCTTTGGGTTAAATGAATTGGTGCTTCCCACGTACCTGCCATTGAATTCCCTTGACGTCACCAATTGGCGCAATTAATGCGACGCCCCATTGATCATTATTGTCATTCAATTTTGATAGACAACACTAGTTGGTGCCTATTTGTCGTAACCATGATTTCCTCAATTTTCTCCTTTTTTTGACCATTTTTCCTTTCTCCGATGCGCTAGCTATTCCAAGTGCGCATTATACTATTTGGATGATGTGCATGGAAATTTTATTTCTGGCACGCTACCCCTCTTTTAGATGGGTGTTTTCCTTTGTTTTCTGGCATGGTAACCCCTTTGTTGTTGTACGTAGTCCTTTTTTTTTTTTGCTAGGAGGTTGACTGTCCCTTTACAAATTTAGTTGAATCTTGATGATCATTCCTCTCAGTTCTGTTCCTCCCAAATCCTTCAACTGTACAACTCCCCTATATATGATAGTCTTTACTTCATATGGTCCCAACCAATGCATTCTACATTTTCCTAGGTTTTGAATAGATTTATTGTCGCACACCAAGACTATGTCTCCCTCCTTGAAATTTTTCCTCTTGACATGTCTATAATGCCAATATTTGTCCCTTGGTTTCTGTACCTCTTGGTGAAACCTTGCTAGAATCCTATGTTCTTCCATGATCATCAATTGTCTTAACCTTTCTTGTATTGCACCTCACTCTGTCATGTCTATAATTGTTGCTATGCGCATACTAGGTGTTATCACTCCAAAAGTCACCCTATACTGTGATCAGGTGAGCTTGGTAACATAAAAATATTTGTAAATGTAAATGATCTTTTTAAAAGGTCAAATGGACAAGACTCAGAATAATAAGGTTTCAACGCAGAAATCAGGGCTAGCATGCACGAGCAATCAAGGTCCTGGCTAACTTCAATCAGTAAGTGGGAGTAATTATGAACAGAGGGAAGACTTCAGTGAGAGGAATGTAAAGGTTGTTGTAAACATCAGGTCTGCAGACAACCTAAGGAAGAAATACTCTTAACACAATATCTTCTTGAGTTCATAACTTGAGAACACTAAAGAAACATCATGATAATATAATAATCAAACATACATCATAATATCACCACAACCATTCATGTGAATCATTCAAATCATGAACACTTTAGCATCAGAAGCAAATAAGATGGAAAGAGAAGTTGATTTATATTAACCAATATGTCTCAAATCAAGTACATAACCAGTTCATAGTAACTTCATCAAAATATTACAGTATAAGGGAGACATGCTCAACCATTCAAACCTACTGAAGCATTTCATCTATCTATTTATAACAAAAAGGGAGGCAACGGTTGGAGGTGCGAGCTGGTCATCTTCCCATGAAAATATCTAATAATTTATTCCATCTAACAACTTAAATAACAACCTATGCTATAAAATTGGAAAGTGTTGGTGACTGATCCAACCAATCTTTGAATTAATTTGATCTCCCTTTGGTGTGCAAATCCTTTTTTTCCATGTGTCCTTCAGGGGCGTGTGATTGTCATCATGTTTCCAGCTGTTGTCTCTGCAATTCACTCCATCATCAACTATCCAAAAAGCTATTAGCTCGACCCCCATGGATTCATGGTATTTGTTGGTAGCATCTTTGGGTAGCACTCTGAGTAGCACGCTTTGTAGTTCCTTCACCAAATTTCATGATTATGTAGCACAACCCAAAAACTAGACAAGTAGAAAATAGGTATCGCCAAAACTTTGTATCCTCTGTGCAAACTTCAGGCTCTGCGAAAATTTAGGTAGCGAATTTTGGTAGCTCCATTTTGGTGTGTCTCTGTGTAGACTTCAGTCTCTGCTAGAAATTTGGTAGCGCCTGCCATAAATTCGGTAGCAAATTTTTGTAGCACCTTTCCTATGTTTGTTCTTTCAGTGCTTTATAGGAAGAAAATCATGGAGAGTAAGTTGTTGAAAACCTTGGTTTCGGTGGCTAAGAGCGCATGTTGAAACTAGAATAATATGTCGAAAGAACAGTTTTGAAAATTGTTTTAAAAACTGCAAAAAAAAGAGTTTTTTACTTTCTATATTCATATATTAATGACTTTCTCATTTAAATTTATCTTCCATGCTCTGTCTCCTGCAAGGTTTTCTTGCTCTCATTAGATCCTAAACTAAAAATTCTCCATGATATGCTTCAATGGCTAACATTGTCAATCAGCCTCTAGAAGAGTCTCAGGTAAAGTCTGGCTATAATAGACATGCTAAACCAAGTCATTGCATTGACTGATAATAGTAAGTAAATGTGTGAAACTCTTGTATTCATCAGTGAGTCTTTGAATCTCTTCTCGTTCCCTTTCTGTTGTGGTTATTTGAAGAAACTCCTGGATATTATGTCTTTGAAGTTACTTTCATAAATGGGCATAAGACAAGATTCAATTCCATTTTCACTTCGTTCAGGGTCACTGTTTCTCCTACACCAAGAACATCGGGACCAATGAGTATACCTCTCAATGACTACCATTGCCACAATGAGATGTCCAAAATTATGAAAAACACCTTGTACACCCCTGGATTTGAACTCAGTAAGATGAAGGCTCAAATATTTAGTCCTGTCATTGCTTCTTGCCATTTTTTGTCACCCACGATTCCCAAACAATGTAATTTATGTTATTTATGCTGCATCTTTTGAAAAGATCCCAGTAGAAGGCCAAACAAAACCATTTTCAACTACTCAAACATGTTGTGCAAGCTTGGTAAGAAGAGGGTGTTTAAAATCACCTCCATGATCCACTGCAAAATGCTCAAGAAATAGTCTATGCCCACCTGAGCGATGTCTATCAACCTCTATAGACCAGTGAATGCCAAATAAATCATTCATGTTGATTTCTTGAAAGAATGCTCACAAACCATAGAAGCATTTTGGTGGTGGATACCTCAATCTATGTAATAAACTTTAATCTCTGCAATTGATTGGATATGGAAATCGACAAATGGCTTGACTTGTGGCTTCAGATCATATTTTGAAATGTGAACAGACTCTGGAGTTGACATATTGATAAGCTTGATTTATGGAATGGCTTTAAAACGAAACATCAAACCCGATAGGCTTTGACTTAGATTAGCTCAACTCGTGTTTGTTATATGGATTGGTGATTTGGCATATGAACTCATCTTTGATTTTGGGCCTTGTGTGTAATGTGGCATAGCTCATGACTTAAGTATTAACTTGTGTTTTGACATGTAGGTTTATTGCGTGGCTAGTGTAATAAATGGGCATGTGGCTTGGGTTTTAGAAACTCTATGGTAAGACAATATGCAATAATTCTAGGCAATATGTAGTTTAGGCATAACTTAGTCATAGGACATTAAAAAGCATATACCTCATATCTTTAGTAATGTGAGATTTTTCAAATATACAATATATTTGAAGATTTAAAACATAAACTAGGGCTTACCAATTTATGATTTTGTATGGAAGGTCAAGAGGAAAAATCCAAAGGATTGTTGGGAAAACGTTATCAACAGTAGCTG
>SNQJ01S0104055.1:39183-50638 GCA_010110895.2 Picea sitchensis | reverse complement strand
ATCGATTGAATGGAATCACTTATCACAAGCACTCAACCTCAATCCAATGAAGGGTTCATATTTGAATAAAACATATGTCACCTGAGTTGATTCCATTTTCATCATCCATTTTGGATACTTAGAATTGACTAAGAAAGAAGAGCATTGATTCCCACATAAGGTTTAAGTATTTTTTCATTATGGATTTGGTTTTATATATCTCAATACAAAAAGTGTTATCACAAGCTAAATTTGAGAAAGATAAAATTTTATAGAATCAAGAAGAAGTTTGGTAAAAATGCATATGAAGTGGCATTAACATAGGAGTTTGTTATTTTTTGTATTTTCAATGTTTCATATTTTCATTACAGATTTGGTTATTATATATCTCAGTACAAAGTGTTGTCACAAGCCAAATTTGAGAAAGATCAAATTTTATAGAATCAAGAGGAAGTTTGGTAAAAATGCATATGAAGTGGCGTTAACATAAGAGTTTGTTATTTTGCCTATTTTCAATGTTGCATATTTTCATTAGTACAAAAAAAGTGAGACTATATGAAGTGTCAAGTATCCACCACCTATTAGGAGGTGGGACACCATTTACACTTATGAATCCTATGATTGATTGAGCGTAACTTAACAAACATGAGGGCTCTACCACTAATCAACAACCCCCTTACAAGAGCATGATGACTACATTGTGTGAGATTTGAAACCTGGTAGGAATTATAACAACACCTTAGTTTGAATAACAAAATGATAAATATGTTGTGGGTGAAGAAATTGTGAAGGCATATTGGCACAAACATAAGCCAAGGAAAATGTCGAAGGATATCATGCAATCATTGGATGAGAAATTATTTAGGATATGTGACATGAAATACAAGTAGTCATTGATCAAGTGGAAGAACAAATCTAATGTTGATAATACATGGATTTCTGAATAATAGTATAAAATAATTTGCAACGAGAAATCTATTGCAATTGAAGTAGAGAACAAAGGATCAATGTGAGGATGCAAGTTGTTTTATAAGAGGAATTTGATGCAAGAGCACACTTAAGATAGATATGTCCACAAGCATGATAGCTAATAACAACACAAGCAAGTGTGATATGAGTGAGCATTATGCAAGTGATAGAAACATACATGTGCTCAAGATAAATGAGTGTAATAGGAAGAAAACATGGGATTTTGAGGACATTAATGCAAATAGATGTAAAAGGAACAAGGAAACAAGAAGAAGAATGCATGGCAATTCAAAAAAAATGAATGCACACTAAAGGAGAGTGCTAAACAAGAGTTGATGCACCAGGGATGGTTTAGGTGCATAAGAGAAAAGTATCCATTGTAGGTGCATGATAGAAAACATATATTATAATCTGTACCAAGGAAATTTGAGTGTTGGGGGATGCTAAAAAGTTATAAAGGAAGCTTAATAAATATTGGGGATATGTAGAATTGTAGGAGGTATACGAAGAGCATGGGGAATATTGTTACGAGGAAAAACACTCTATGGCATGGGGTAAACCACAATAGATGGAAATGACTGTAGATATCAACTATAATCTCAAGTATGCTATATAAATAAATATGCTAACAAGACAAGATAAAGAGCCTACCTCGTCTAGACATTCAATGAAGTCCATCGTTGAGCAATTGAATCAAAGCAATACACCTGCAACTTTTCCTCAGCAACCAAGATACATAAGCATATGGTGATAATATATAAAGTTAGCACATACAATAGCATAATCCATCAATATTCATAACAAATATGCCAATGGAATAACAATTCAAATATTTTAAAGACATTAATTGGACGAGAAAACTGTATTTCTATTAAAATGTAACCAATAGAAGTGTATGAATGACAAAAGTCCATGTTAGTACATTCGGAAATGAGAAACTAAGTCCCTTCCAGTTGGGTCTCCACCACTTCAATCCTCCACCAAAGGCAAGCTCATATAAGAGAGACAATGAGGTTCTTCGTTAAATAGGGAAGAGCTTGGGGGATGAACAATGTGGTCATACTTAAAAGGACAAAGGGATGCAAACTCAATCTGAAGTGAATAATTTCTCCAAAGAAAATTTTCTCTCAAAGTTGAATTCTTCTCCCTTTTATCCACATCTTGGATAAGGCCAATTTATAGCCTTCAAATGGAACTGAAGGGTCGATTCGGAACATTTCCAGTATATGCAAGGTCAAGGATCATGGATCGTGTGATGTGACATGGAAACTTGACACCTTTTTTTGCACAAAACCTGATGTATGCGGGTTGTAATGGTGCAACCTGCGTATATGCATGTTGTATAGATGTTAGGGTGTGTATGTGTGGGAAAATATGTCTTTTAGCTCTGGGAATTGCAAAAGGGGACTTCAAGTATTCATAGGGAAATGGAAAAGGCCTTCTGAGCAAGTTTACATGAGGTGAGGCAAATCTTGCTATAAAAAAAATGGATAGTTAGTCAATCACAATACTAAAAAGGATGGTTGTTAAGAGAGGTTGGTTAGCAACAATCATCTAGTCTTGAGAGATAAAGAGTAAAGCATGGAGTCAATCGAGAGTTTGGAGTAGCCCACTAACATGTAACATAGGTTTTGGTAGTGATAATGAGTATAATTTATTTATTTTAAGTAAGAGTTATATATATTACCTTTCATGGAGAAAAATTACAGTATCATTTTTTATATCGCATGTGCTGAATTGCCCCAAGGGGAAACAAATTTAGCCAAGCTCTTGTCTCAATAAGCAGGTTGAAAATTTAAACATCATTGTCTAAATCACCCCGTCGGGAAACCAATTCAAACAGAGCATTCATAAAAACTATAAGACAAAAATATTGTCTCCTGACATACAAAAATTTGATTGTGCTAAACTTTGACGGGCTAAGAGGAATCTTCCAAAAAACATTAACAATTGTCAGGGTGAAACATGCATGATGAAAAATGTGCACTTGTTGAATCTCAAGGTATATGAATTTTTCTCTTGACCACTTCATTCTCGACTGTAGTGGTCTTAATAGAAGGAGCAAGAATCGCCTCTGAAGTAGTTGGGGCATCAGGCACTAGTCCTGGAGCATGCAGTGAATGGAGCATGGTCACAAGTAGAGATTTGATTTTCTATGTGCACTGGTACAAATGGTCCAGCCAAAAGTGAATATCATCCATGTCCCTTCTCACCATGAAGACCAGATCCTATAGTATCGACATTGAGACTCTGAATCTTGTACAAGAAGTGCAATCCAAGCTAGGAATGGTCTAGATCAAAGGATATTCCAATTGATCTGAGAAGTTCTCCAAATGAGCAGGGAACTCCTCCCGAGATGGAAAAGGGTCTGAGGGTGACAAGGGAACAGAGGGTGGAGGGGAGGGGAAGGAGAATTATGGAGAGGGGGCAGAGGGTGGTGGGCTCGTCGAGCGGACATATGTTGGTTGTGAAGACGAGGCCATATCTTGGATTGGGCCAAGAGAATAGCCCATAGAATTTCCATGAAGGTCAAACCACTCCACAAGACATTCTCATGGAGAGGATAGAGGCAGGAGACCACTCTATCATGGGGAGGATTGGGCAAAGGAAGGGGGAGAGGATTTGGTTGACGAAGAAAGGATAGGTGGGTTCATACTGGAAATGGCCACTTTTTTTGGAACTAAAGAGGTCCTCTCTTTGGCTTCCCACGGAGCTGAGGTGTAGCCAACTTTGACTGAGGGTGAGGCAGAGATGAGAGTGGACAAACAAAAGTGAACAATAGGTAGATTGGTAGAGATAATAAACAATGGACAAGAAATAAGGAATGGTGTGAGGGATACTATTGGCCCTCGACCAAGTTTTGAGAGAACATTGGTGGTATTCGACCATTTTTTGGACTTCGACAGGTTGGTCGAAGATGCAGCATCCAGGCGGAGCTGATATCGTTGTATCTCACTTATTTTGTGGGATTTTTGGGTTTTTAGGGTTTATGTAATGGGTATGGGATGTCGGCCCATGGGTTTACCCATGTTTAGGCCCTTTTTGTAATGTACAAATAAGTAGATAGGACTTAGAGTGAAGCCTGTCTGTTGGCTTGGTGCAAGAATATGTAGAGATTGCTAAGTGTGAAGAATAGTAGTTGGCTTTTGTGCATACTGTGTGTTGAGACTTGCCGAGCTAAGTGTAATTGATTGTAAGAGGCTTTGTTCCTTGACCTAATTCGAGGAAGGAGGATCTAGCGAGGTGAATGAAGATATCTTGTCCTTTGAGAAGTTGGCTCTGTGGCTTTATGCACAGGAGTCGAAGAATGTAGAATTCTTGAATACTAATAAAGAATAAGAAGAGTTGGTGGACGTAGCCCCACAGTGGGGTGAACCACGTATATCCTGTGTTGATGTTCTTTGTGCAATAATGTTTATGTTGTTATGTATTTACTTGCTTAGTGCACTGATATTGATGTATGATAGATAGATCTATGGATGCTTAGTGCTTATGTATGAGGAATGTTGGATCTGAGTTGATGTTATGTGCTAAATGATTGGATGTGTTTAATCTTGATTATTACTGCCCTGATCTGTAATAAGGGTTAACCTGGGATGTGAATAAGGCTTAAGAACTAATGCATGTTATTGGCTAAGTGTTTTGTTAAGTGTTGTAATAAAATATCTGTGTCCCATCTCAGTTGTAGACACTTGAGTTTTGCAAGCCCCCCTGCTTCTACCTTGGGTGATACTTCATCTACTTCGCAAGTGTTGCCAAAAGGGCCGGTAGTTAGGGTTTTGTTGGTGCGTTGTTGAAGCATTGAACCCTGGGTCTTCCCTGTGCCAACAAATGGTTCTGTTGTCGGGACTTGAAACTGTGATTGTTGGGAACTGAAGAAAAGAGAAATCTATGTGCGTAGATCTGTTATTGTAGTGCACAATATTCTACTTGACTTGCAAAGATATTTGCTAAGAAAGGAACCGATATGAATAAAAGGGGTAAGATATTAAAGCTTTTTTCTCTGGTAAAGGTAAGATAAGTAGAAATTTTTTTCTTCGAAAGTATGAATCTAGGTATGTTTGATAGATTTTGTCCTAGTCTGAAAACTAGGGCACAATTAGAAGAAAGAGTCGATCTGCATAAATTTGATAAAGATAGTGAAAGATATGTTATTACTATGCATAGAAAGAATTTTTGGACTAATAAGTGGATGCATGAACCTAGAAAGAATTTTTGCAGACATCATTGTGATCCCAGTGCGCAGTACAGGTAAGGTTGGGGATCGTTTAAAATAAAGAAAGGATTGACACTGTGTTATAATTGCAGAAGATCTGGACATATTGCTAAGAAATTCCATGGTATAGGTCCTATTTGTCTTTTTTGTAAAGCTATTGGTCATGAGGTTGAGGATTTCCCAAGGATGATTGATAAAGTTGAAAAGATGAACCTAAGACAAGAAAACTATAAAGAAGGACAAGAGGCTAAGAATATGTTAGAGAACCAGAAAGAATCAGAGACTATATTATTACAGTTAAAAGAAGAAATGGATGGTCATAGAGACATCAGTTTACCAGAGTTCCTAAAAGAAAACCAGTGCATAGAAACAAGAATAGGAGAATTCGACATAGACTGTGTCTTGGATGAGGAAACAAAGATGAATATTATGCCAGAAAGCACTTGGGAAATTTTGGGAAAGCCTGCTATGGTTCCTTCATTGGGAAGGATAGGATTTTTTAAAGGAAATACGATAACCCTATGTGGAAGAGTTACTAATGTACCTATAATTTCCCATGAAACATCAACTGAAGAAGAATTTGAAGTCATTAATTTTTTTGAGAGCACCGACCCTTTTGCACATTTTATAGGAAAGATCTAGATTGTAAAGGATCAGGTCAGAAGGAAATAAGAGGAAGAGGCTACCAAACAGAAAAATCAAGAATTAAGGGGCTTCATAGCTAAAAATATAGAGGGACTAATAGAAGAACAAAAGGATCAGTCGACGCAACAAAGGGAAAGATAAGTAGTTGTCGAAGTTGAAATAACACAAGAAGGCTTAAAGAACCTGTTCGTGCAGGAAAGAAGTACATCCACCCCTAAGATAGTAAGACAAGAGGTATTACATTTGAACCCTCTGAAAGAACATCATCAGTGAGAAGTTACTACTCTAAGAGAAGGTAAGAATAAGAATAGAAAGAGGAATCCAGAGACTCATATCATAGGAAAGAAGGCAAGAAAACTTAGTAAAAAGAAAGCAAAGATAGAAAAACTACAGGAAGTTCCAGAGAAGACTTCGCAGAAGGCAAGCTTCCAAAACTTGAACCTCGCCAGAATAGCAGAACAACGCATAATGGGACTTCACCACGGTGAAGCTATATGGCCATTGGAGGCATCCTGGCCATTAGAATGATGCTCCAGAATGGCTAGAAACCCAGTTATTGATGGAAAGATCGCCATTTGACCATTGAGACTACGCCATAACTGATGGATTTGTATTGATTAAGGCATTCCTACCCATGGAGGAATCCATTACGACATTTCTTATTTACCCCTTCAGATGCTCCGTCGGGACCACTTTTTGCAAACTAAGATATCTGAGCTAATAGAGAATTGATTACATACCACGTTGTGTTGTCTAGACCTCACCATTCATTTGATTACCTTGATTATTTGTCTGCCTACCTAAGTTATTTTATTACAAGTGTGAATGTCGAGCGAGCGTAGCACAATAGAGAAGTCTGTGGAAGAGATACTTGTAAACCTCATGACTGAGAAAGTCATGTCTATAGGAATACAGGCATCGTCGACTGGAGGATTGAAAGCATACCCATCGATTGGGAGGAATTCTTGTCGCACTACTAAGAAACAAAGCAAACACCGTGATGATCTGGCTAACGCGAAGCAGATCCTGTCGGTCTTCCCTGACTACATCCCTCCCTTGAATAGCACAGTTAACCGCGACAATGTCCTGTGTGATTTCGAATAAACGTTGATCATTGCGTACCTCCCGAAGGGGATACACGCAGTCAGACCTTAGTTGGGACTAATCCCAGCTCTCGAGATCAACGACTTCAACCTTGGAGACTGGAAGAACTATGTGATGCTCAGGGTGCATAGGTACCTGATGAAGATGACTGGGAAGAATCCCAAGATAGTCTCCCAACCATGGACTAAATAGATCATGAGATCAATAATATTCAACGTGATGAAGATCCCCCACTTCGGCCGACATCAGGAGGTTAACGCTTGCGTTAAAATCCTCATGTCATGATAACATGGAGGTTATATGTGGATTGATAGGCATGTGATTGTGGATCTGGCGTTGATCCACTTTATCACTGGACTGAGCATGCAAGGACCAAACCCTCACCAGTTCTACCTAGGGAAGGCTACAGATCACACCCTGGCCTAGTGTATAAAAGAATCCTATGATGATGTAGAGAAGGGGAAGCGAGGCTATAAGGTGGCCTCCATCCAGGATGGTGCAGAGCGCCTAGCTTGTCAGCTTATAGCAGGAAATATCATCAGAAAGAATCGGTTGACACAAGTCACAGGGTTCTTAGTGGACCTCGCAGGGAAGTGTGTCAAAGGAATGCAGATGAACTGGGTGAGTTACCTTGTCAACAAGTTGGAAAAGGACTGTCACGAAACACAATACCAAGGGTATGATTTTCATTTTAGTTGGCTATTGGTACTGATCGCATTTGTCTCCTATAAAATGCCGGAAGGATCAACCTTCCCCAAAGTCAAGCCATCAGATCCATTGGGTGCAAGTTTATTCACCTTGTGGTACACGAGTGATATGGTGAAGCAGTGGAAATCAAACACAGTGTTCCATGCCTACTACATACAATTGATGCATGCCATTGAATCTTTCCCACAAATCACCCCGAATACTTTTCATCAATACAGGTCGCTAGCGAAGTTCTGCATAGACCAACACTTCATCTACATCACTATGCACAGGGATGAAAGCAAGGAGGAGTTGTAGTCTTACTATAATTTGAATGAGGAAGACATGGAAGAGATCACTAAGGAATGGCTAGTAGAATTCCTTGTACCGGTCGAAGATGTAGAACTCTCTGACCCCAACATCATCAGAATTCCTTTGGTCACCCGGACTAAGTATGATGGATAGAGAAGTGCAAAGAAAAAGAATAAAAAGGATAAGGAGGAAGTGAAGGACATAGAAAGTGATGAGAAGGATAGTGCATCGAAGGAAAATATGCCTGACTCACCTGCAGGAGGAGGAAAATATGAAGTGAACAAAGAGGAAGGAGGGGAAGAAGGAAACAAGCAAGATAAAGGCGAAGTGACACCGCCGAAAGATCCCCTTACAGAGGCCGAGACATCAAAGAAAAGGAAGGTTTCTCTGCAGAAACCCTTACCACGGAAGAAGACCTCGGCCAATAAGCCTCAGTCGCATAATGTGATCACAATGGACGATATCCATCTCATCATCATAGCTATAGAAGAAAACTCAGAGGATATCCTATAGAGACATTAAGCGAAGCAAGAAACACTGTATGAAATAATTGAGAAAGAGTTGAAAGACATACAACAAGCTATCCACTCGAGTTGTGTAGTGTCTATTGCATCATTGTCATCATAAATTATAGAATTGGGGGATGAGCCCACCCAATTACGAAGGGTAGAAAATGCAACTGAGGCTCAACTTCATCGAGTCCAAGAAGAAAAGGAGTAGGCCATAGAGGCCTTGAAGCAAGAAAAGCAGGAGGCCTTAGAGAAACTTCGAGTTGTGTAGCAAGAGAAAGATAAAATTAGAGTGAAGTTCAAAGAGGACAAAGAGAAGATGCAGAAAGAAAAAGACATGTTGCTTGCAGAGCCGACTATGGTTAAAGAGGTAGTAACTAGAGCACTTTGCTCTGTGTTGGGATTAGCGCGGGAGGAAGAAGAGTCAGTCAAGATACAAGTGGGGAAGCTCGCTAAGGCCATTCAACAGCTTCAAGCGAGAGTAATGGAGCTAGAAATCCAAGCAGTGCCAAGCACTCCACAAGAAGTATGTGATAAGAGGGAAGAAGTTGTCAGGAACACAGTAGGAAGAATCAGGGCATTGGCCTCAGAGTGTAAGAAATTAAGTAATCAATGTGCACAAACCTATGAGCGCCTTGTAGAATATCCATAGGTGAGGAAACTAGAGGCACAACTCCAGGAGGCGAAGCAATAGGAATCCACTATACAAGCACAACTGAAGCTGCTTACTGCCGTTGAGAAGATGAAAAGGTCGCAGGAGCAACACGTAGTCCAACAGCAGGTTACTGCTATCTAGAGCAAGGTTATGGAAGTGACACAAAGACTCCAGCTGGTGCAGGATGAAGCCTGCATGATTTTTGAAGAAGTTGAAGGACAAGGCTCGCAGCTAGACCAACTGGTTGCAACAGTGGAACAATGCCTGGAAGGGCCTATTACTGAGAAAGTCGTTCAGGACTTCACCAAGCATGAGGCTCTAGAGAAGAAACAAGTCGAGGAAACTCGAGCTAATCTCTAGGCCTTCAAAGCATCCCTGCCCAAATCTGAGTGACTCGGGACGAGTCACAGGTGAGTGTTGGGGGTTTGTTGGCCCTCAACCAAGTTTTGAGAGAACATTGGTCATGTTTGACCATTTTTGGGACTTCAACAGGCTGGTAGAAGATAGAGCGCCCAGGAGGAGATGAGATCGCTAGATCTCACTCGTTTTGCAGGATTTTTGGGTTTTTAGGGTTTATGTAATGGGTATGGGATGTCGTCCCATGGGTTTAGCCATGTTTAGGCCCTTTTTGTAATGTATAAATAAGTAGATATGACTTAGGGTGAAGCTTGTCTGTTGGCTTCATGAAAGAATATGTAGAGATTGCTAAGTGAGAAGAATAGTAGTTGGTTTTTGTTCATACGGTGTGTTGAGACTTGCAGAGCTAAGTGCAAGTGATTGTAAGAGGCTTTGTGTAGACAGACTATCTAAGGCTCTGTGCCTTGACCTAATTTGGGGAAGGAGGATCTGGCAACGTGCCTGAATATATCTTGTCCTTTGCAGAGTTGGATATGTGGATTTGTGCATAGGAGCAGAAGAATGTAGAAGGCGTGAAGACTAATAAATAATAAGAAGAGTTGGTGGATGTAGCCCCAGACTAGGGTGAACAACGTATATCCAGTGTTGATGTGCTTTGTGCAATAATGTTTATGTTGTTATGTATTTTCCTGCTTAGTGCATTGATATTGATGTATGATAGATAGATAAATGGATGCTTAGTGCTTATGTATGAGGAATGTTAGATCTGAGTTAATGCTATGTGCTAAATGATTGGATGTGCTTAATCTTGATTATTACTGCATTGATCTATAATAAGGGTTAACCTGCGATATGAATAAGGCTTAAGAACTAATGCATGTTATTGGATAAGCATTTTTTTAAGTGTTGTAATCACAGATCTGTGTCCCATCTCGGTTGTAGACACCTGAGTCCTACAATCCCCCTGCCTCTACCTTGGGTAAGACTCCATCTGCTTTGCAAGTGTTGCCGAAAGGGCAGGTAGTTAGGGTTTTGTTGGTGCGTTGTTGAAGTGTTGAACCCTAGGTCTGCCCCTGTGCCAACAAATACCGAAGATCATTGTCATAAAAAGAAAGTCAAAGGAGAATATCCCATGTGCACAGAGGTGATGACCTGCATCCTTCCTCCATCGCCAGGACAAAAAGACCAGAGGAGGCATGTTGGGGCAGTTAGTGAGGAGCTCGTAGCAGTGAATGAAAATAGTTTTCATCGGGGGGATGATAAATGAAGGGGAGGAGCTGCATGTGTTGGTCATGTGGTCTATGGAGAGGTGGCAGGCATCATCTTCTCCCATTGATGCGTGGACCCTGATGGCACCCCATCCAAGGGATAATGAGTATAACTATACCCAATTCATGATCTAGTTTTAAATGTTGTCTAAGTGATTGTGTGAGCATTTAATTTCCATTATCATAGCTCTATTTTAATTTGTGTGTTGTATATTTCTATGCTAAGCTTGCAGAATTGCAATTTCAAAAAATTAAGTCCACTATGTCCCCAACTATGCCAACAATAAGTGGAACTTATGATTATGATTAGTAGGGCTAAAGGGAAACAAATATTTATAAGAGGAACAATTCTTCATTTTCATTCTTTTAAATGCAATCAAAGTTTCATACATAAGGAGTTGAAGAGTAATGGAGTTTAGTGAGTTGAGTAGTAGGCATGGAATAAGGTTGTCACAACCTTCCATCCCCTTATGTTAGTTGAGGGAGGATAATGATATAATGTATGGTGATGATGATGATGATGATTAACGTCCACTAAGACCGAATTGATCTATCAGACCTTAAGAGGGTAAGTGATTACTTGTGATTCTTTAGCATTTTGTTTTTGTGCTCGAAAATCATTAAGAGAAGATTTCTAAGATCACCATACGTTTGTTGAGTTAAGAGGTTAGGAAGGTTGGTAGTGTGACAAATATTTTGAAAATGAGATCTAATATGGGTATAGGCTGGACTATCTAAGAGAAAGTGTTTTTCA
>SNQJ01S0104055.1:9655-19925 GCA_010110895.2 Picea sitchensis | reverse complement strand
TAGGATGATGAGAAGTGACTTTCAGTGGCCAGGGAAGCCACAAGGAGGGATAAACTACTTTTTAGAGATAAAAAGGTTAATTAATTAATTAAAGTGATTTAATTAATTAATTAATAATTAAATAAAGTAAAAGTCAGTTGGAGAGACAAGGAGAGCAGGGAGGATAAAAGAGAGACAAGGGCCTATATTCTCTCATTATGTTGTTTATCATTTGATATATGGCTTCTTGCTAGTGAGCCCATGCACTTGGGGGTTTTGAGGGTTTTGACTTAACAAACCCTAGAGATCAACTCAGTGGTGAAATATCCCACCTATCTTGATCCAATCTTGGTGACGGAGGTGAAATATCCCTCCCTCACCATTCTACATCAGATCTACTCAACTTTAAAGGGATTCTACACTAGCCACATGTACAGAAAGAGAAAGGGCGCAACTTTGAGGGTTTCCAACAAGGGGGGCGCACCTGTGGAGCTAGTGCAGTTCGATTTGGTCAAGGAGAAGGAGTCTCGGAGGAGTTGGCTATTGGGTTATCTTGGTATAGGCCATAACGCTCTTCTTGGCTCATCCAGGAGGTGTTTTGGTGGAGCATTGATTTATTTTGAGAGTGGGACGATTTCTCCTAGAGGAGGGGTGCAATCTTGGAGTGGATCTACTCATGGGAAGGGCCCAAGATTCATTCTTTAGCTAGGTGTCTATACTATGTTGTTTCTAGACTCCATATCTACTCTTCTAGAGTATTTTTCTTGCTATTGGTGCCAAGAAGGAAGAGGGATGAATTCTTGGGTCTTCAGTCATCCAGGAGGGTGCAAGCCAATTAGGGGTTTGTTGATTTGGATGGTCATAACTTCACCGATCAGCCCGAGACTTCACCAGTGGTTTGGTCTTGGCCTGATCTACACTTCCATCCATTTTCAAAGTGTTTGGAGGCCTCTAGCAGTAGGGTCGAATTGTTGGGTGTATTCATCTTTCCAGCAGGGCATAACTTATCCAGTTTGGCGTTTGGCACTTCAGAGGGCATGGATCTCATATTGTTATTCATCTATGGTAGCCTTGTGGCCTTTGGAGGCTTGTATCTTCTCTTCTTGACATTTCTTGAGGGTTATCTTCATTTAGCTACTAGCTCTTAGCTATATTGTATCAGATCTGCAGATCCATTGTATCAGGGTCTTCTTCTATTATGAATAATATCAGATTTGAGGTATTTTTGGGTTATCTCTTGTATTGTTGATCTTACATATTGTGAGGTATGTTCCATTGCTATATCTATGTTGATTCTTGCTTCAAACACACATAAAAACCATCAGTATAAATCCTAGCACAACTCATGAGACTTAAGACTACAAGTGTTTGACAAAATGCCACAACCAGAAAACGTTTAAAAATCACATGAAAAAAGCAATGCTCTTGGCATCTTGGCTTGGGAACATTACAACGGTATCAGAGCGTTGATCCTCCCAGCCAGTGGGGATTAGTGCATGCAGAAATACTGTAGAGATGGATACTAATGAATTTTCTAGAGATACTGTACGTTGAAAATGGGAATACTACGCCCTTAGTGAGGGATTTAGGGCTCAAGTAACACTCCAACAACTTATATCTATAAAAAATCCTAGGTGGAGAAAAGATGAGGTCACAGAGTGGGCCAATATAGCAGAGAGAAATAGAGCTAGAGAATCTAGATGGAGGGAAGTACAGATTAACCCTACACCCATTAGGAGCATGCAACGTTGCTACAGTTGTAAAGTGCCTTGGGAACCAAATCATAGATGTAGGGGTACAGGTAAGAGACACATTATTGAGGTGCACTATGATAGTGAGGATGAGGAGATGCACGAGGATGCAACCATAGATTCATATTTAGAGCAGTTCGAGGAGGCTAGTGACTCTTGTGCACTTGGGGAGGGTAATGATTCTTGCGCACTTGAGGAGGATTGTGACCCTTGTGCATTGGAGGGACAGTTGGATGGACAGGATGATAGCACCTGTTCTTTAGCAGACATATCACATAGTGTTGATGACCTTACACTTTAGCAGAGTGGTGACACTAGTGGAGATTCACATGTGTTAGCACCTAGACAGGATGGGTTGCCTATGGTGACTATGACATAGTTGGTACCTTCGCAGACACCTATGATGGCCATGGCACATGAGGTTATCAGTGGCATTTCTGATATAGTGGTGGAGCCTTGCACATGGATTGCACACTAGGGACAGGTGGACATTCATGAGAGACATGACTTGGAGACAATTGATCTTACACATGTCTATGAGGAGAGTGGGTCACCTCTTTTGGAGACTCCATTGTTTGAACAAGTTGCGGAGACTGACAATTTGATGGGACACTTACTTCCAGGACCAACCTGCAGTGATGAGGATGTACCCCTTATTGGTCAGGATGACCATAGCATGTGTCTGGACACATCGGTATGGGATCCAGGTGCAAATGATAGTAGCAAGGTGAATGCACAGGAGGATACAACTGCTCATAGAAGATACAATGTGATTCAGAGGGAGATAACAGTTGGTGATGGTGTGCAGTGGCATACAACAAGACCCAGTAGCACAGTGGAAAAGGGGCAGTTCAGTGCCTTATATTTTGCAGAGAGTGTTGTTGGGGATTCCAAGGTTGACACTAGTAGTGAGGGGCGTGAGGTAGCACCTCAGCAGGACTATGATCATTAGTCTCGATACTTGGCAGGACAATAGAGATTCAGTGAGGACATGATCATGGCAGCCATTAGGCGCATTGATGACACACATGTATTGGTGGTCGATTGTTGCTAGAGGGCATCAATGGCACATGATAGTTCATATGGGGGATTTTCCATGGATGACCTTCATACTATCAGGGAGAGAATGTCTGTGATGAGGACCGACTACCAGTAGTTGTTGATGGACAATGATTACCTATTGGATATTGGCGGGATGTATCACGGGGCCCTGAGGGAGCAGGAGTTGGAGGTGGACATAATCACTCATGAGTTAGAGAGAACACGAGGATTATTGAAAGGCACAGAGGTAGCCATTCAAGAATTAGAGTCCATATCAGAGGAGCTTCTTGAGAAGATTCGACAGAGATCCACTACATCTATCTTAGTAGAGAGTTAGATATATCCTTTAGTCACATTGCTAGAGGATGTTGGTGGTTTAGCAGAGGAGCACCAGTTGATGGAGGAGCATGAGGAGTACCCAGGATCAATGATGATTATGGAGAGTTATGATCCGAAGGCGCATGAGATACCCTCCACGAGGATCTTTGAGACAGTCGAGCACTCACATACACATGGGGACTCCAGAGCCAGGGACAGTTTTGAGGACACTTCCATTTATGTCCTAGGAGTGGTTGACCTTCATGTAGAGGTTGACCCAGTAGTACACTCAGGACCCATGATGTTGCAAGAGTATACACGAGATTACATGGGTATGCAGGAGCATATAGTGGTGAATGATAGTACATAGAGACATGCAAAGGTGTATGGTGGGATTCAGAGGGATGTATTGGATTGCAGGGAGGAGACACACTTAGTGGAGCATGGAGATGCCTCTCCTTTACAGCATCACATAGTTATGAGAGATCACCTTCACAGTATCAACAATTTCATGAGAGATGAGGGATGGAAAGTGGTTGACCAGTAGTTGGAGGAGTTACCCCCGGTTGTACTTGATGATTGGGGTTCAATGATGACTACATGCGAGTATTTACCATGGGTACCGGTGGATGCGCATTTGGTTGAATCCTTGGGATTGACCAAAACATATGATACTTTCCAGTCCTACAGTCAGCTACAAATTTTTCTGTTAGACTTTCCCGACACTTTCATCATTGACAACAACATGGGGGAAGGTAGACAGTGGCAAAGGACATGGAGAGTTGTTAGGCCGAGACCACCTGACAAGAGTTCTTTTACGACATACATCAGGATAGGGGTGGATCATCATAGGCAGAAAGTTGAGATCTTTTGCATGATGGTGAGCATCTTAGGCCATGGGATAACAGACATCTCAGAGGATGACACAGATACAAATTCTCATAGGGATGTGCACGAAGGGCTTCCGATAGTGATCAGTATGACACATGAGAAGTTAGTGGATATTGGAAGTGATAAACTTCCAAGTTTGCCATGGGATCTGAGAGTCTTTTTTGTTGGTAGGTTGTTTCACCTTATGATGACCCAGGTTGCGCCAGAGAGCCACATACTTCACTTTGGGTGGGTTTTGAGTGGTCTTGCAGGGGCTTGTCCTATGGAGCGAGACAATTTCTCCTTTTTGATCCTCATGATCGAGCATGGAGATGGTTGGGAAGATACTACTTCCACAGAGGTTCTTTTAACGATTCAACTTATGGACAACAAATCCAGTTTCCATAGGTATTCTAGCTTGAGGATCCAGGAGTAGGGGATCCAATATGTATACGGGGAGTAGATAGTCATGATCAGAGTAGTGCAACGCCAATGTGGTGATATTTGGAAGAGACTAGCATGGGACCTGGAGATTGTAGGGCTGAGAATTTCATTGACTGATGGAGGCGAGTGGACCCTTGCAGAGGAAAGTGATTTTGACTTTCCATTGAGCTTCAATGTTGAGGAGAGCACATCACTTGAGGGTGATTCATGGAGGTCTTGCAGTACCTCACTATGGCAGCAACATGTGCAGTGGGTGGAAGCCGTGTTGGTCTTGGTATGGACTTGGAGGATGGACTCATTCCGGGTTGAGGCCATGTGTCATGTGCAGGAGAATCAGGGTGTTGATATGTTCCAAGATTATGCTTCACATGGTATTGCAGTTCACATCCTGATATGGGACCCAGGGGATGGAATGCATGATAGTTCATCTTTTAATGGAGCCTACTGTGTGTCCCACAGGTGGACATGGGACCCCAGTATCATATTTGAATTGATTCAGTTATTGCTTGAGGACAAGCAATATTCTAGCAGGGAGGATTGTAATGTCCCCACTTTGGGACATCATTATATTACAGAGTGTTATGATGACAAGAGTAGCCAGATGGAGGTTATAACGAGTACATGGGCTATTGAGGGGTATTTTGGGGTCTGGGTTGCATTGTTCATCTTATTTCATCATGATCCAGGTGGATATTGGTGGCCACCCGCCTATTCCACTTGGACCCCCACCATTGTTTCTTTCAGTTTTTCAGTTTCCTTAATTGTAGCACAATTTACTATTTTTGGCAGTTTTTCGGGTCCTGAACTTCTGGAGCCGTTTTGAGGCCCTAAACGACATTTTTTGGGCATCAAACCTCCGACGAAAATGGGTCCGTTCCGAACTCGATATTCGATGGTAACAGTGTAGTCCTCGGATAGATATTTCTAACGATGTATCATGTGAGTCAAATGAAGATAGTATGCCAAAATTACGACCCTGGGAAATTGATGTACCAATTTACCCCGACGGGGCCCATATTCTGGCGTTTCATCTCCTAGGGTTAGGTTTTTGGATGTTTAGGGTTTCCGTTGTTTCTCAATAATATATAGGCCTTCGAGCCTCATTGTAACGCAGAGTTCAGAGGCCTGTAGCCACCACATCTCTTCTCAGAGATAAGATACCAGTGCCCTAGCTAGTTTATTTCCATTCTGTCTGCAAACAAATTTTAGTTCTTTGATATTAATGAAATGAAGTGTTATTTCCGCTGCATCTTTATATTCATGGTTATTTGTGTATTCTGTTGTGTTCTTGCATAAATTTAGATCAGTGGTATCAGAGTGGGTCTGCTCTTTCTCGATCCTTCTTTGCATGTCCCCAATGAGGTCGGGGTATAAGGAGTTAGGGCTCGATCTGGTTGAACCTTTGCAAGATCAGCCTTGCAAACCCCGACGAACACCCATGGGGGACGAAAAGAAAGATGAGGGAGCAAGAGATCCTATCAAAATATTGCTCGAGGAGGCCCTTGAAAAAAAAAAGAACGCGATGATGGATAACTTCGCCCAGATCCTTCAACTATTGCCCACTAGCGGCGCATCTGCATCCAGCAACCACTCTAGAGGCGCAACCCCTTTTAAGGTACAAGTAAAATTTGAAATTCCCATATTTGATGTCCAAATAGATGCAGACGCCGTAGATAGATGGTTGAATCTATTAGAAGCATATTTCTTGGATCATGACTTTTCCAACCGAGAGAATATTAGTTTTTCACTGCTCAAAGCCGCCCCCCATGTGAAGGACTGGTGGGAAACCTACTGTGAGAAAAAGGATGAGGAGGAACCCTCTTTGTTCTCGGCCATACCCACTTGGAATTATTTCTGAGATGACATCAAGGAACAATATTATCCCATGGGAGCTATGAGGACAAATACATACAATAGACTACGCTGCGGCAACAAAGGGATCAAGATGTGCATGAGCTGACGAATCTGTTCCATACCCTGCACACAAAGTTGGGTATCAAAGATTCAGAGAAAGATTTGGCGCTGAAGTACCGTAGTTGTCTGTATAGATACATTCAGGAGGAAATGGAGTTCCTTGACATCTCCTCGCTTGGTATGACATATTGGTATGCTGCAAAGATTGAGCAGAAATTCAAACAGAGGAAGCGATACTTTGGATCTGCGAATCAAAAGTAAGTGAAAGGTGCCCCCAAACTGTAGAACAAAGGACAAAGCCAAGGCATGGCGGCTCAAGACAACCTACCAAAGCCACAAGCAAAGAAAAACACCACGAAGCCGAAGAAGGACATGGGAAAGTGGTGTGATTTCCATACGAGATCCACTCACAATACAAGTGAGTGTCGAGCCAAACAGTCACTGGTGGCCAAGATGCAGGCTTCTGAATCAGATGCATGCTCCGACATTGAATCAGAACTCGAGAAGGGAAATGACAGAGGGAAGTAGATTATCGATGTAGAGCCCAACGCCACCATTGCCACCACGAAGATCCAAAAGGAAGAACCAAAAGATCCAGAGGAGGAGGAGCGTCTCTTCCACTCCCAGATGTAGGTAAAGTGTTCCCCGCTACAGTTCATTGTCGACAGTAGGAGCCAAAAGAACCTCATTTCAACAGAGGTCGTGAAGCGGTTGGGCTTTCCGACCACAACACACCCATATCCGTACACCATCGGGTGGCTTCACCAAGGACGAGATCTCCGCGTCAGCTAGCAGTGCCACCTTCCCTACAACATCAAGCCCTTCACCGATGAGGTATTATGTGACATTGCTCCTCTTGATGTTTGTGATGTATTATTAGGCCAACCATACTTGTGGAAGTGACATGTTATGTATGAGTCTCAGCCTCATGCTATTATTGTTACCTTGGGAAATAAGTTGTACAGGATACCAGAGGTACCACCATCTGTCGCTATCTCTTTGGTTACTGCAAAACAATGAAGTAAGTTCATTTCCAAAATCAGGAAATTTGTTTTCTTGATGATCCACCCTCAGGAAAAGAAGAAGACTGTGGCCACAACCTCCAGAAAAGGATCCTCTACACGACAACAACAAATGGACAAGGTCGTGGAGGAGTAACGAGACATATTCACCTCACCCGCAGGGGTGCCTCTGCACTGTCAGCTTAAACACCCCATCTATCTGACCCCAGGTGCACCGCTGCCCAATGGACCGATCTATTGGCGCTCTGTTTTGGAGAATGATGAAATCAAGAGGCAGATCTAGGAGCTGCTGCAGAAAGGTCACATCCGGCCAAGTTCAACGTCCCGTGGGAGCCCGATCGTGTTGGTGCAGAAGAAAGATGGGACTTGGAGACTCTATATTGACTATTGGGTGCTGAACAAGATCACTGTCTAGAATAGGTACCCGATCCCATAGATTGATAACCTTTTGGGCCAACTCAAAGGGGAAAAATATTTAAGCAAGATCAACTTGAAGTCCGGGTATCACCAGGTACCAATCAAACCGTCTGATGTGTGGAAGATTGCCTTCAAAGCCAAGGAAGGCCTTTTTGAATGGCTGGTCATGCCTTTCGGGTTGACGAATGCTCTTGCAACCTTCATGAGGATGATGGAGGACATCTTATGGCCATTCAAAAACTCATTTGTAGTAGTGTACTTGGATGATATCCTGATCTTTAGCCAAACTTGGGAAGAGCACCTCCACCACATTCGACAGGTCCTCCAAACACTGCGGAAACACAAGTTGTGTGCCAATTTGGAGAAGTGCACTTTTGGCATGACCCAGGTTCAGTATCTGGGATACATTATTGATGAGAGTGGGGTGCATGTGGATCCAACCAAGATCCAAGTCATCCAGGATTGGCCAGCCTCGACCACTCTAACAGAGCTTCACGGATTTCTAGGTCTTGCTAATTTCTACCGCAGGTTTGTGTTGGGATTCTCTCATATCACTTGACCCTTGAGTCAAGTCACCAAGGGAGGAGAGAAAGCAAAATTCTTTTGGTCGGAATCTCAACAGAAGGCATTCGTAGAATTGAAACATCGCCTCCGCTGTGCTCCAATGCTCGCATTACCAGACTTCCAACAACCATTTGAGATCGAGACAAATGCCTCTGACTATGCTATTGGGGCAGTTCTTACTCAATAGAGGCATCCAGTGGCATATCACAGTGCGAAACTGTCCGAAAGTATCCCACTTATGAAAAAGAAATGTATTCCATTGTGCAGGCTTGCCGACAATGGAAGTATTACATTTTGGGGAAGGAAACGATCATCCACACAGACCACCGACCCCTGCAGTTCATACATACACAAGGGAAGTTGCAGAACGATCGCCATCAGAAGTGGTCCACATATCTACAACAATTTCACTTGAACATCAAGTACAAGAAGGGAAACACCAATAATGTTGCATACTGCCTTAGTCGACCACCGATCGTGGCGATAACCACCGTGATCAATTCTTATGGGAATGAGACTTCTGATTGGCTGCTTCTCTACAAGAGCGATCCATAATTCGATCACACATACAAGACGCTCTTGGAGGGTAATCGAGTTCCAAATTTTCACCTCCAAGATGCACTACTATGTCACCTGGGACACCTTTGTGTTCCTTTAAGTGAGTTTGCCAAGATGATTTGGGAAGCACACTATAGTCGAGTCGCTAGGCATTTCGGGGTCGAGAAAACAATGGCAGTACTGTAGAATTATTTCTATTGGCTAAACCTTCGATAGGATGTCGGGAAGTACATCAGATCCTGCACTGCCTGTGCCATTGCCAAACCGACCATAAAGAAGCAAGGCCTCATACTCCACTGCCTACCCCTAGTCGACCTTGGGAATCCATCTCCATGGATTACATGTCGGGCCTTCCTTCTACTAAGCATGGAAATGACTGTGTTTTCTTGGTCGTCGACAGATTCTCAAAGATGGCCATTATGGCGGCCTGCAAGAAGAATATCAGAGCATAAGCCACTACTAAACTCTTCTTTGAACAAGTGTGTGTACACTTTGGGATCCCATAGTCTATCATCTCAGATCGGGACAACAGGTTCCTCAGTACATTTTTGTCCAGCCTCTGGTCAATGCTGGACACCAAGCTCACCAAGTCCACATCTTTCCATCCCCAAACTGATGGCCAGACAGAGGTCATCAACAGGGTGATCATACACATTTTGCGCATGTACAACTCAAAGAATCCATGCACATCGGATGAGAGCCTCCCCTATGTACAACATAGCTATAACCGGGCCCTCCATAACTCAACCGACCACAACCCCTTTCAGGTGGGCTTGGGATTCCAGCCACTATGTCCCATTGATGTAGCCATGCCCTTTGCAGCTACTCAGGCTGATTCGAATCATGTCAAGTCTAAGGCTGCCAAGGCGAACAACTTCATTGAGTGCATTCAACACATTCACCAATAGGTTCATGACATGTTGGACAGAGACAATGCTAAGTACAAGCAACGACATGATCAACATCGGGTGCAACACAACTTCCAGGTGGGCGACAAAGTGTGGCTACATTTGCAGAATGAGCACCTCGCTGGACCCCACCGCAAGCTTCATCTACTTCGATATGGGCCATAAACCATCACCAAGGCTATAGGGGATAATGCCTTTGAGCTCAATATTCCACCATTCCTTGTTCTACACCCATCGTTCAATGTGGACCGCCTTTGACCCTACTTTCCACCTCTACTGGACACATCCAACATGGTAGAACAACTCACACCAATAGAGTTAAATCTAGACTGCATGGAACAAGCCATAACTAATCGGATTATGGACACACAGAACAAGAACACCCACCAGTAGAGGATCCAACTATATTGAGTTTTCAAAGTAGGCCAACTCCTTCACCAGGGCAAGTGGCTCACCAGGGACCAAGTTCAGTAGAAGTTTCCTC
>SNQJ01S0104054.1:8496-38856 GCA_010110895.2 Picea sitchensis | reverse complement strand
AACTCTCAAACCGTGAGGAGTTATGTGATGTTCTACATACCACCAGAAATGGCATGACATCTACTATCCATATAGAATAGTATTATCTGAAAATATATCATAACTCGTACTGTTACCCATCAAACAAACTTGGGTCCATTACCCAAACCTGAAGTCTCCAACTTCTCATGGCCATAACCCTCTAACCGTGAGGAATTATGTGACGTTCCACATACCACCGGAAATGACATGAAAAACACTATCCATCTAGGATATTTTCCCTAACAAATTCACTTTCCTTCACCTCATTATTCCACAATTAAGCATGGGTTCTCTTACTCCACAAAGTGTCTTCCTGTGAGGGCTTTCACCATAAGGGGACCACTTTGGAGTTCATCCATATTTACTTCTTATCAACCATGACAAAACAATAATGAGTCATATTTATATCAAACAATATTGGGTCCATTACTTAAACCTTTGTGCTATGGGGCTTTCTTCAAGGGTTGACACCAATGACAACCAACCTTAATCAACACGAGGCACCTAATTTAAATAATCATAATAATACTTAAATAGTATATCGTATAATCTATATAATAGATAGGGTACCTAACATATTTTCATAACTTTATAAACCTTAAACCATATAACCTATATTTCCCCACCTCAATACTTGAAACTTCTAAACATTATAAACTTAACCTTTATAACACTTATCCTGTTTACTCCTTTACTTCAAACTATTTAAATACATAAATAAAAAACCCTACAAATTCTAAATCTTATAACCCCTCATCCCTTAACCCTTAAGCTATATAAATTTTAATTTTGAAATCCTCGACCCTTAAAACCTTGACCATTAACCTTGATAATCATTATACTCTATAATTGTAACCACCTAATTACAATTAGGTTGAACACTTTTAACCCTTAATCCATAAACCATAGAAACCCTAACATCAAGAAACCTTATCGCATAACCCTTATAACCCATAAATTTCCTAAACCATATAACCCATAATAGACACAAAACCAAATCCCTATAACCATTGATGCTTATATCGTATGTCAATCACACCTAGTAAAATCAAATATTTATCCCTACTAAATTATAATCCTTAAAAAATATAACTCTTCTCACCCATATATATTAAGCCATATAAACCCTAATATTATAACCCTTTTTACCCCATCACCCTTATACCTAATAGGGATTAACCCTAACCTAACCCCTATAACCCTTAATCCATGGACCCTTTTTACCCCATCACCCTTATACCTAATAGAGATTAACCCTAACCTAATCCCTCTAACCCTTAATCCATGGACCTTATAAGTAGTAACCCTTATTACCCCTAGCCAACAACCAATGTAGTTAATAACACCTATAAATTTTGATACACATAATTCCTTACATTTTTATCCCTTATCAACCCTAACCAATAATATGTCACATAACCCCTTAATGTCCTAACCCCTCTAACACATAATATCTTATAACTCTTAAACAATAATACCTTTGACCATTAATGCATAATCCTCTTAACCTTGATAACCATTATAACTTTAAAATCCTATAATTTGTATCCTTTAAGATAAATCCCTAACTTATAAAAATAATTACCCATATAATAGTTAACTCCTATGATCCTCCCACCATTGATGTTAGAGGCCTATAATTCTTATCCCCAAAATTTTGTAACTCATAGAACCATTAATACTTTACCACGATAGCTCATTTTATCCAATCCATTTAATTCATTTAACACTTATAAAACCTAACCCCTTAAATAACTAACCCATATAACCTTTATATCTTATAAGACATGCTACAAACTCTTCAACGTCGGATCATTATAACATTATCCCAAATGTTCACTCAAACCTCTAATATTGAACTATTATAATATTTAAAACTTAATATGTCTAAACCCCATAATCTTAACACCAAACCCCATAAAACTATATCAATATAATCCTTAATCCTTATTATGTATAACCCCAGTAAGCCATAAACACATAACCCATACCATCCCTAAACTTTATTTGCAATAACCACTGTAAATTATAACATTTATAAACCTAACATATATCACCTAATCCTTATAAGCAATAACCCCAACCCATAATTGATATAACACTTACATACCATAACTAGTATAGTCCCTTACCCATATCCTATATACCCCTTAATTTTCAAACCTTAGCACCTCTAACACTTGTTACCCTTGGTAACCCCTAACTATTATAATTGGCAATGAATTAATCCTTATCCATATAACTTATAACCTCTCTAAAAACTAACCCAAATAAAATATAACAATTTTAACCCTAATATCATTTACCTACCAACTTATATTACCCTTAACCTCTTTATCATCATTGTCCTATAATAATTCCTAACCCCTAATGCATATAACCATTTAAAACCTATCATAAATAACCCCTAACAATTAACACTTAAAATCCTTAACCCCAATTATATAACCATCTTCCTCTATAACCCCTCACCCCGAATTCCTATAAACCTTGTACTCTAACCCCTATAATTTAGGATACTCGCACCTTAAATATTATATTCTCAAACCTTGTATAACCCCTAAACACTAGTGCCTATAACTTGTGAATCCTTTCAAAACCAATAAGTTAACCATAATAACCTATTATCATTAATCCTTGTCCTTTATAATGCCAAAGACTTACAAATTTTACAAACTTAAATCCCTATAAAATCTACTTCTTAACCCATATAACCCTTCACATATTTCTCTCCATCCTTGTAACATTATAATCAATAGATCTTATAACTTATATCAACATGACCCTTAACTGCAATAACCCTTAACCTTTATAGCAAGTAAAAAATAAGCATTATAATACCTAAACCCTATACATATTAATTGATATAAAACCTAACCTCTAATCCCTATAATCTATAAATACTAATTCCTAAACCCTAAGGCATATCATAAATAATTCCTATAATTATTAACCCATCTAGTGTCTCACTCATATAACCACTATCACGATTAACCCTTATCCCCTAACCACTTTTATCATTAACCTTAATAACCCCTTGCCTACAAAACCCATATACAATAACCCTTATATTAATCATACCCATAACACCTTACCCTTTATCCATAAAACCTAACTCCATTAACCTTAATTTGTATTGCCTATAACCTCAGATTCATTAAACCCTTAACATTATGACCCCTATCTTTTATAACCACTAGTCATGAGCATTTATATAATGTACTCCAAATTCATGAATAACTAGCCCTAAGCTCTATAACTTTTAACCCATAACCAATAATCCATATCTTGTGTAACCCACATAACTTAAACCCCTTTAACCCCCATAATGATTATACCCCATAACCATTATCACCTCTAACTCACACATCCCTTAGTCCTTAAGCTCGATAACCCATAACCATGGTAACACTAAACCCCTTAACACTTATTCCATATAACCTATAACTCCTCTAACATATAATCCCATAGATTTTTAATTCCTTTGATAAACCCAAATCTAAAGCCCCAAAACTATAACACTTAACACCTTGGCCCATAATATTTTTATAGAATTTATACAATCGTGAACCCCTAACAAATACAACCACTATGACATTTAGCCCTAGTAGCCATTATCACCCCTAACCCATAACTTATATATCCATTAATATATAATCCTAATCCCTAAAGCTATAAATCTTTAGAGCTCTTAATCCCTTTAACCCCCACACCATTGAATCATTATAATCCATATCCCTCGACCACTATAACTAATAATCCCAATATCCCCTTAAATATAACCCCCACCTTCTAGAAACCCTACATTCTAATCATTATCAGCCCTTCTCTTATAAATCAGAATATTTATACCCTAACCCCTATACCCCATAACATATTTCCTATCACCCCTTCTCTTATAAAACAAAATATTTCTACCCTAACGCCTATACCCCATAACATATTTCCTGGGCATTATATCCCTTATTACCTAAATATCAATCAATATAACCATTATATCCCCCAAAATTATATAAAAACTATAACCCTTATCCATTAAAACTCCCATAACTACTAGTATCTAACCCCTAATCCCTATAACCCTCTATGCTTTATATCTCATATCCTTTATCACTCAAAATTATATAACTCTTAGCTATTAAAAATCACCATCGTAAAGAATGTACAATTCCTAGCATAAATAAGTATTAGAATAAAAAAATACCTAAATCATATAACTATTTAACCCCTAACCCCTTTAATAATTGTTATAAATTTTAACCTTTAATCCTTAATAACCCTGAATGTTTATATCTTATAATACCATTAACCACTATAATGTCTAATACCTAACCCCTCCATATTCATTAATGTTTAAACCTTATAACTCATATAACCTAATACCACATACACATATAAGCCTTAAACTCTATTACCTAAGTAACTATAAGCCATATCCCTAATTGGTCAACATATAAACTCTAGCAGTTATAACATATAACCACAAATAACATTTATAACCCATAACCTTCTATCCCCTAGCCTATATATATCTATAACCAACTTAACCCTTAACACCAATATCCCTAATCCATCAACATTATACTCCCTAAACCTGTATAACCTTACTAACTATAATCACTAGCATAACTTCTAACTACTAAGTATTATAATCCCTATAATACTTAATATTGGAAACCTCTTACATGAAATCTTAGCTCCTAAATCCACTAAACCCTAATTACTAATACTTATAACCTATATAACCTCAAGTTTATCCCACTAAATCATTAACCCACAGTCTCTATAATCCTTAAAATGCTTAACCCCTCGCCTTTATAACCTATATAGCTCTTAAAACTAACATTAACCCTTACATCACTAACACCAAGCACTTCTAGCCCCTTACAACTATATCCCCTAATACACATATAAGCCCTAAACTCTATTACTGAGTAACTATAAGACATAACCCTTAATTGGTCAACATATAAACTCTAGCAATTATAACATATAACCACATATAACATTCATGACCCATGACCCTCTATCTCCTGGCCTATATATGTTTATAACCAACTTAACACTTAACACCAATATCTCATAATCCAACAACATTATACTTCCTAAACATGTATAACCTTACTAACTATAATCACTAGCATAACTTCTAACTACTAACCATTATAATCCCTATAATACTTAATATTGGAAACCTCTAACATGAAATCCTAACTCCTAAATCCACTAAACCTTAATTACTAATACATATATCCTATATAACCTCAAGTTTATCCCATTAAATCATTAACATGTAATATCTATAATCCTTAAAATGCTTAACCTCTCACCTCTATAACCTATATAACTCTTAACACTAACACTAACACCTAATACTTCTAACCCCAACAACTATATCCCCTAACCCCTAAATCATATACCTTGATAGTAAGTCCAGTATTCCCAACAAGTAAAACTTATAATACCCTAGTTTCTATAAACTTGAGCACCTAACCCATGTAATCCTTTAATTGTAATATGTACAATATATAACCCTAGACCCTTAAAACCCTCACTGATATAATGGATCACACCTAACTTGTATAACCCATATATTATATAAAATTGAACATGTAAACTCTATAACCCTAATCCTAATCCTAATCCCTAACCCCCAACTCCTAAGATAACCATAATAATTATAAATACTTAATCTCTATAGTCTTAACATGTATTACATATCAATCATATCTAGCCAAAGTTGGTTGACTCTTCAAACCCAAACAATTTCCAGCAACCACCAATGGTTAGGTCCACTCAAGTAGTCAATTGTTGAATAAATTGTCTTTGATGTCAAAGGTTAGTAAGTGATCAAATATATGTCAAAGGTTAGTAAGTGATTAAATATAAATGTGACTTGGGTATCACTTTAATAAATATAAAAGTGGAAAAGTTAATTGGACGCAAAAGAAAGTAGAAATGAAAGTGGATTAAATATAAATATGACTTTAATATATAACAAAAGTCGAAAAGAAGGTAAAAGTGAAATTGGATTAAAAAAAAAGGTAAAAGTGAAAATCGATTAAAGAAAAAGGTAAAAGTGAAAAAGGATTAAAGAAAAAAGTAAAAGTGAAAATGCACATGTTATTTTAAAACTATGGTGCCATTTACCCATGGTAAGGTAAAAAATAAATAAATAAATAAAAAGGGAGCAAAGCAAATTATTATTTAAAAAGGTTGTGACTTTTAATATAAAGATTATTGAAAAGTCACAATGGCTTATTATATTGAAAAGGCACATACTTATAATGAAGCTATACATTCATAAAATTCAAGAGGTGCAATTGTTTAGTTGTACATGACCATTGGAAGACTATATAAATGAAAATTCTTATTGAAAGAAGGTGTGTCTCTCAGCATGAAATTTGAAGATCAATAACAGAGTAAGAAGCCAAGAAAGTAAGTGAAGATATGTAGCGGAATCCAAAAAAGATTATGAAGATTTGAAGATTAAAGTACTTGACATAAAAAAGGAGGTTGGGTGGTGCTAGGGCAAGTTGGAGCCTGCAAAGGAGGTTGTAGGCTCCTTCTAGTTGAAGTTGGTAAACCAAGGTGTTGCAACATCTTTTCAATTGTAACTGAAGAAACTAGGGAGTCAGTGCTTCCTTCTAGTCGGAGCTGGTAAAATTCAGGAGGTCACAACGTCCCTCTAGTTGGTGCTAGTAAAACAGGGAATTGGTATTTCATTTTGAGTTGGAACTCATGAATTAAATGTAATCCTTATTAAAAATAAAAAGAACATTTGTGATTATTTCCAAGTTGGGTGGACGAGGGTTTGGATGGAGCTCTGCAACGCAACAACTCCGGAAGCCTGCAGGCCGCCTACTGCGATCACGAGCCTCTCGTCCCACCTAAACCCCCTCCCCCACTGACTAGCTTCCTAACCCTGCGTCATCCCCCTATGGTCGTACCTTCAGACACACCCCATGCCACCTAACTGCTCCCCCTGACCTCTCATAAGCCTCGGAATAGTCAAAACCATAACAGTTGGGGTTTGTGCACCATTTTTACTTGGTTTTCTTTACCAACGACAATCAGAGCATGTTTTTTCTGGGGATCACCACGCTCAGCTAAAAATGGTCATCTATGATGACGTAGTGGATTATTCTCCCGGGCCTGGAGAACCGCTTCCCTAGCAACTGACAGTTGGCAGTCAAGACCAAAACTTCCCAAACAGGTAGATGAGTTTTCCTCTTCGGCTTCACAGGAGGACTTATTTACATATCTCTTAGGATTCTCCGATATTTTTCCGACACAAGCACAAGCAGACCACTCTTGGCCAAGAGGCACAGGTTCTTTCGAAGTCTTCTCTTCACAAACCTTGGCTAGTCCCACCCAACCCGTGTCTCAGCTCCCATCCTTCTCTGTCGCAGCTCCTACCTCCCCACTTTTTTGCAGTCTCCCCCTCACCTCCTCCCCCTCCAACATCTCCTGGTCCTTACCAAATCCTACGGTTCCTAGCTTCTCCCTTTCCCCCCCTCTGGAACAATGTTTTTTCTCACCGCCTCTTCTAGGCCTGGGCTCACCCACTCTCGCCCAAACCATCACTGACTAGGCTCTTTTGGAACACGGCTTGAATCCGGCCCACCTCATCCCTTTCGAAGAACAGTGTTATTTTTAGGACCACACCCTTTCGACAGATGAAAGATTTATCTCAGCAAATCTCCGGCCAACAAATTCCAGTGAATGGGTTAATGTCTTTCGAGGGGAAACAACAAATGCAACTCAAAATCAACATTATTGTCGTCGCAAGGGAGCCGATGGAACAAGGCACAGGAAGCACAATAAATGCGTAGGATCCTCCTCCACAAACCAAAATTTCACTCTGGGGGATGACCTAACACTAGCAGGAGTGGCAGAAATGGCATACAAAACCCTTGTTGGGAAAGCTTATGGATGCCAATTTGAAGAAAACTTGCTAAAAACCTAGGCGGCTTCAAATTGGGATCAACTCTACAATATGCCACCAAAAATCAATCGACTGTCCAAAGGTTGGTTCATGCTTACTTTCTCAGCACAATCCCGGGCCTACTCGGTCCTACAAAAAAGTTGTTTATAAACTCCTCCCCTATTCTCCTAAAACTATAGAACCCCACATTCGACGCGGACAATGAGAGATTTGACTCCATCCCCATTTGGGTCCAACTATCAAGACTCCCCCCACACCTTTGGAACCAAAAGTGCTTCCAAGCCATCGGGAATCATCTAGGAGATTTCATAACTGCAGACATGGGATTTCTTGAAACAGGGGAAATGGCGGTAGAAAGGATCCTAGTCCTTCTAAACATAAGAGAGGGCCTAAAAGAATTCCTAAACTTAACAGATCTGGGGAGAACCAGGGTACAAATCCTCGATTACGAAGTAATCCCCTTCTGTTGCAAAATATGTCATGAATACAGGCACATCATCAAGGACTGCAACTACAACTCGAGAGGTCACAGGAATCGACAGCCCATAGCAGAAAATAGGAGGAGCAACGTGATGCCGACCTCAAAAGACACCAACTCTCCCTCCACAGAATCCTTTATAGGAGACAACACAAATGAACAAGAAGCATCGCAAACTAAAGAAGTAGAAGCTCCTCCCTTGCAAGAAGGAAATGGTTTGGCAATAGTTCCATTCGACAAGGAGCAACAGGCATCAGAAGTAGGCTCAGAGACCATCCCTCATCTCCTAGTCTAAATCTTTCTGGGTATGCATATTTCTATCTCCCGCCTAGTATTTGGATTTTCAAAGAATTTCAGCTTTACTAGTATTTGGATTTCAAAGAATTTCACTTTTATTGTATCAATGGAGGTTTCCCAATCCCTACACCCACTTTTCCCCCTTTCCTCTCCCCACTCCTCTTTCCCCCACCTCGCCTACTCCTCACGCCTCCCATCTCCTATATACTAGATCCAGAGATCATCACTCACTCTTCTCCAAAGGACGACTCCTCCGAAGAATCAGAAGACTACATTATCAGATACCAACTCCGCAACAGGACTGTCTCCATACCTATTTCAGAACACAAGGGCTTGGGACCAAACCTTGAGATCCACAAATCAAAAAAAGGGCATGGAAGAAACTCCCACCTGTACAAGGCTCAATCCAGAGCCTTCGTTGACATTGCCTCTGGCCGACAAAAATCAATTATTGGGGCGCTTAGAGCAGCAAAAACCCTTGACAGGGTTCCCTTATGAAACTCCTCACCTACAATTGCAGGGGTTTGGCAAGTTCCCCCAAAAAACTCGCACTAAAAAGGTTGGTCCTGAAAAACCAACCAAACTTCATCTTCCTACAAGAAACTCTCTCTGACGAAGAAGCCACGACAAAAATGCTCACCACCGTGCTCCCAGGCTGGACCTTCTTGGGTCAGAGTCCCAAAGGCAGATCAGAGAGCCTAATCCTCGGATGGCGAACTAGAAAAGTAAAACTCCTAAACTCTTGGGCAATGGATTATGTTGTAGGAGGAGACTTCCTTATGGAAGGTTTTGAAAAGGGCTTCAGAATAATAAACGTCTATGGGCCACACTCAGATCGAAACACTTTTTGGGATAACATGTTCTCAAAAGAACTTTTAAACACCGAACTACTAATCCTGGGAGGTGACCTTAACTTCTCTTTGGGAGAAGCAGAAAGTTGGGGACCTACTGCCCACCCAGACAGTCAAGCTGCATTTTTCAGACATCTGATGGACTCAAAAGGACTAATTAACGTGGCTCCACCAAAAAAACTACCCACCTGGAGAAATATGAGGACAGGAGAAGCCAGAGTAACAAAAATATTAGATCGTTTTTTGATCTCTAAATCCATCGCATCCCTCCCCTTCCAAATTTGCCAACAGATTGGAAGCGGAGGGGAATCAAATCACTCACTTGTTTGGCTCGATCTGGAAGGATCCCCCATCAAACTGGTTGCCCCTTTCAAATTCAATCCCTCTTGGATAGAAGATGAAAGCTTCCAACAACTTATCAAGACAAACTAGACCTCCTTAAGAAATACTGAGGAAACTCCTGCAGGCATCCAATTTGCGACAAATCTCAAATATTTAAATAAATTGGTCATCCCATGGGCAAAAGCTAAACAAACCTCAGAAGAACAGGAATTACAAAAAATAGAGGAAAATCTCAAACTTTTTCAAGAGGACCTTGAGACAGCTTTTTTCTCAAATGATGCCCAGGAAACTCTAAAAAACCTAGAAGCCAAAAGAAGAACCTTGCTAGAGGAACAAGAAAATGCTTGGAGACTGAAAAGTAGAGCTATTTGGCTGGAAAAAGGGGATGAAAATACAAAATTCTTCCAAGCATATGCAAAAGGAAGGAAAGATAGAAACACAATCTGGAGTCTAAAGGATCAGGAAGGCAAACCCTGCACAACTTTTGATGAAATAGCAAACCTGGGAAAAAACCATTTTCAGTCCCTCTTTAAAGCTGACAGGAACACCAATATTGCAGAAATCATAAAGGTGGTCGTATAAATCCCAAATTTTGTTACTGACCAAGGGAATCAAGACTTGTTCACTGAAGTCATAGAAAAAGAGTTAATCGAAACCCTTCAAAGCTTTCAAAGAGATAAAAGTCCAGGCCCTGACGGGTGGACAATCGAATTTTTCAAGGGTTTCTTTGATCTGCTCAGCAAGGATCTACTGAAGGTAATTGAAGAATCAATAACAAATGGCAGAATCCATGGACCTTTCAACTCCACCTTCATAGCCCTCATACCAAAGGTAAATGATCCTCAAACCTTTGATGACTACATGCCTATTTCTCTTTGCAACGATATTTACAAGATCATCGCCAAAATCATAGCTCACAGGATAAAACCCCTACTTTCAAAAGCCATCTCGATGGAACAATTTGGTTTTCTCAAAGGAAGACAAATTCACGAGGTAGTAGGGGTTTCACAAGAAGGCCTCCACAACCTAAAGACCACAAGGTCAAAAGGATCAATACTGAAGATCGACCTCTCAAAGGCCTTTGACAAGGTGAACTGGACCTACATCCGTCTCCTGTTCACCCACTTAGGTTTTCAAGTTCCCCTTATAAAATGGATAATGGCCTGCATTACCTCAGTTTCATTCACAGTATTCATCAATGGGGAAGCCTCCCCTTTCTTCAAGTCAGAAAGAGGACTAAGACAAGGTTGTCCTCTGTCACCTCTCATCTTCCTTCTTGTAGCAAAAGGCCTAAGTAAAGCCCTAGTGGCAGCAGCCAGAGCAGGGACCTTTCAAGGAATCTCAATATCATCAGGATTGAAAATCACCCACCTATTATTTGTGGACGACATTCTCATCTTTTGCAATGGGAAAATTCGAGATGTTGAAACACTGGCAGACATCCTAGCTACTTTTTGCTTAGCTACAAGTATGATAATAAATGAACAAAAATCTACAATCTCCACCTCTTAATTAGACGAAGAAGAAAAGGAAGTTTATCAAAGGCTTTTTCCTTTCACTTTGCAAAACATATCACAAGGATTAAAATACCTGGGCTTCCAACTAAAACCAAATAGCTACAAAAAAGAAGATTGGAAATGGCTAATAGCAAAAATAGAAATAAGACTAAACAGTTGGAGCTTCAGATGGTTATCAAGAGCAGGAAGACTCACTCTGACAAAATCAGTACTACAAGCCATCCTGGTATATTATATGTCGTTAGCTTGGATCCCAAAAGGAATCCTAGAAAAAATCAGGAAAATTTGTGCATGTTTCATCTGGTCAGGGTCAGGAGAAAAGTACACACAACCCTGGTCAAAATGGGACAATATAGCCTTGCCAAAAGCTCTAGGAGGTTGGGAACTCAAAAATATTATTCTCTTCTCAAAGGCCCTTGCAGCAAAAGCCTGCTAGAGACTCGTCTCAGACACCAGCATGTGGACGTTGGTAATAGCTCAAAAATATATCTCCCCAGATACAATTGAAGACTGGATCAGAAGGCCACATAAAGTTTCAACAATTGGCTCAATCATCTGGAAAGCAATGATTTCCTCAATCATATGGAAATCCTTGCATGGAAGGTGGGGAAAGGCAATCGTCTATGATTAGGAACTAACCCCTGGCTAGGAAGCAGCACCTCCCACATCCTACCGAAAGATCTTATTGTCCAACTCCACAGACAAGGTATTTTCTTTCTCTCCCATTTAGCCAACCCCCCAACCACAACCTACTGGAACCAAGGCTGGAAAAATGCAAATCTCCTAGGCTTCGTTGGGCCTCAATTAGATTCTCTGACACACTACGTAGATGCACTCAAAAGAAGCCACATCAAATTAACCAATAGGGAGGATGAACTAGTTTGGCAAAAAAATCCAACTGGCCTATACACCCCAAAAGCAGGGTATATAGCCTTAAACCTCCCATTACAACAAACTCCCAAATGATGGTGGAAAAGCCTTTGGAAGCAAAAGTGCTCACAAAAAGCAAAAATATTCATGTGGGCAGCACTAAACAATCGAATCCCAACTTGGGAGAACTTGAACAAACACAAAATAGAAGGCCTTGGAAGATGCACACTTTGCAAAAACGCAATCGAAACAACTACTCATATACTTCTCAATTGTCCTTTCATAGTAAAAGTTTGGGTTGAAACCTCAAAAAGTCTAAAACATAATTTTTCATGGGATGGAGATTCCATGGAATCAGCCTGGAAAACTTGGACAGATAACCCAAGAAACAAAGCTTTCAAAGCACTCCCCCTCCTGATAAGCTAGGGAATTTGGTTAGCAAGAAACTCAAAAAATTTCAAGGAAAAAGCCACCTCCCCAGAAAAGCTTGTAGCACAAAGTGTAGCAATAATTGCTCATTTTCCTCAGACTACTACCACACAAACCTCAAGGACTAGACTCCAAGAGTTCATAGACACCACAAAACCCTGGGCATATTTCGATGGCGTAGCACAAAACTCTGTTTGTGGAGGAGGAGCTAGCCTACACCTCTCAGAAAACCATTTTTTCCACATAAAAATGGGACTAGGAGGGAAACCAACAACTATGCAAAATTATTATCCTTAAAGCTTATACTTCTTTTTGCAAAATAAAAGGATCTACATTACTTACAAATATTTGGAGATTACATGAATGTAATAAATTGGACAAATAAAATACATTTATTCCATAACATTCTGTTATTTCCAATTCTGGAGGATATTCATAGACTTTTGGACACTTTTGACACAGTGACTATCTCACATGTATACAGGGACAGAAACATGACAGCAGACACACTATCAAAGGAAGGCCTACATCTCACTCAAGGACAATGGCACATTATGGAAAAGAAAGGGGAAGACACAAATGATTTCTACAACAGGACTTTTACAAAGGAACGAGAACCTTCACTTTTTTGAACTCACTAAACAAAGATTCAACCAGGTCACTCATAATTACTACTTACGGATCCGATCAGTTCTTCGCACTCAGCCTCAGATAACGGCACCTTTAAAGGCTTCAAAACTGCTTTTAAATTTTGAAGGAAGACAGTCAAAACCACAATAGTGGTGATTTCTCCTGTACATAAAAGACTCATATGACCAGAAAACAATACATCCAGTTATGGCTGAGTTTTTCCGTTTTTTTTATTCTTGTTCGAATAGATATGAAGACAAGGCATTCAAATGCCTACCTATCTTCAGCCATAGCACACACTTTCATAGTGTGTAGTGCTCTAGAAGCACCTACAAAATGTGATTTTGTCCTCCCAAGGAATAAAAATTACGCTTTTTCTGTGGAAAAAAAAAAGATTATTTCCAAATTGGGTTTTTTATGTTAAATTCTGCAAACTTTATCTTTTTGTTGATCTTTTGTTTTTATTTGATAAAATTAATATTTAAGTGGTTTTAAATAGTTGAAAATGGATAATATTGATTCACCACCTCCCCCCCCTCTCAGTATTAAACAATATTCCAACAATTGGTATCACAGTGGGTTCCTTCATCACAGTCTAATCACTGGAAGGAGATTCTAAGAAACCACAATGAATCAACAAGGGATGTCCTCAAACAGAGCTCCATTATTCAAAGGAGAAAACTATGCATTCTGGAGTATAAGAATGAGAAGTTATCTAATGGCACTAGGATGTGATGTCTGGCTATCTGTGATAAAGGGTTATGATGTACCAGAAACTCCTCCTTCAGACACAACTGCAAAGAAACTCTGCAATGATAATTTAGCAGTGGTAAATGCAATTCTGGGTGGATTAGCAAATAATGTATTTGTCAAAGTAATGCATTGTAAATCAGCAAAAGACATTTGGAACAAACTACAAATCATCTATGAAGAAGATGTCAAAGTCAAGCAAACAAAGATACAAACGTACAAAGGACAATTTGAAATCTTGAAGATGAAAGAAGAAGAAAAAATTGCAGAGTATTTTCTAAGAGTAGATTAAATTGTCAACACAATCAGAGGACTGGGAGAATAATTGGAAGACAAAATAGTAGTCCAAAAGGTACTAAGATCACTCCCAATTAGAAATGATTCTAAAGTATCTACCTTGGAAAATCAAGAGAATCGTGACAAAGTCACAATGGATGAACTACATGGGATTATCACAGCCTATGAAATAAGAACATGACAAGAAAAACCTTCAAAACGTGAAACAACCTTCAAAGTCTCAAAGCGAACTAAAAACCATGAACATGTATCAAATGAAAGCAACTCGGACATATCTGATGAAGAAAAAACAAACTTCATTAAGAAACTTAAGAAAGGATCTAGCAAATACAAAGGGAAGTTACCTCTCAAATGCTTCAACTGTGGCAAAATTGGACACTTTGATTCCAAAAGTCCTTATCTTAAGGAAAAATATAGTGATGATGAAAAAGCCTACAATCAAAAAGAACATAAAAAGGGTAAAGCCCAATAAAAAAAGAAATTCTATAAGAAAAAAAAAAAATTATCATAAAGAAGACAGTAGCTCATCTGACATGAGTGAAGACGATGATACAAAGGTTCTATTTATGGGAATAGAAACTCAAACTGCCACTGTTAAAGATAATAATTATGAAAATGAAGAAAATCCAAAAATTGGAGGAGAAGTTCATCTTGAAGGATAACTCATTAGTGCCCTCGAAGAACTCAGAAGATCTAGAAGGAAGAACAAATCGTTAAAAGAACAATTGTTAGATTACAAGGAAGAACAAAAATCACAACAAGAAGAAGTTTCAAAAAGCATCAAGAAAACAAAACAAATCATTTTTGAATTGAAAACTCAACTACAAGAAGTTAAAAGAATTGAAGAAGTCTTAAGTAAACAACTTAATGACATGGAACAAAACTATGAAACATTAGAGGCTGAAATAGTTCTTCTAAGAAGGAAACTTGAAAAAGGCACTGACCTTTTAAAGTATGAAAGTAGTTCAAAAATCTTGGATGACATCCTTAACAGTCAAAGACCATCAGGTAATAAGGTTGGATGAGGTTATGATCACAAGGAAACTAATAAATGATCAATATCCGGAATACAAAAAAGTGATAAAAATCCGAAGGCTTATGCAGTTGCCCTTCAAAGCTCCTTCAAAAGAGAAAAGAACTAGATAAAAACTGACTCTACTTAACAGAGATTTGCACTCTCTCCAAAAAGAAATGAGTACAGAAGAAACACTACTTCAAGAAGAACTCCTCTAAAGAGGTATCAACAACTCTTTCTCGACTACTATTTTTCTTGTCATAATTTTGGGCACAAAGCATTAAACTGTAAAGATTATAGAAAGAACTATCACAAAAGTGTTCAAGGATATGGCCATAGGAACAACAAGTCTAGTAGCAATCAAAGGAGTAGAAAGTATAATTCATTTTCTCCACTACTAGATTACAACATCGAATGTTACAAATGCAACAATTATGGTCATAAAGCTAGTAATTGCAAATTATTAGAATCTATCATGAAGAAAAATACTTCAAACTTAATGAAAGAAGAACATAAGAATATGTGGAAAGAAAAACTAAAAAAAACAAAATGTAAGGTAGCATTGTATGCCAAAGATAAAAGAAATCAATGGTATGTCGACAGTTGGTGTTCAAAACATATGGCAGGAGATCAAAACAAATTCCTCGGTCTGAAAAAGGAAAAGAAAGGAAAGGTTACATTTGGAGGTGATGTCTCTGCCAAAATACTTGGTAAGAGGATAGTCAGTCTGGGAAATGACAGAACTAAAGTAGAAAATGTGTTATTAGTTCAAAATTTGAAACCTAATCTCCTTAGTGTGAGCCAAACATTTGATCAAGGACACATTCTCATTTTTTACTCTAAAAAATGTGAGATTAGAAAACATGACTGGAAAATTAGTAGCTACTACAACAAGGACACCAAGCGATGTGTATATCTTAAATACAGAAAAAATAAGAAAAATGTCGCATGAGTCAAATAGATGAAAATTTGTTATGGCATAGAAGAATAGGGCATATAAATTTTGATAATTTGGTAAAAGTAAGTAACAAGGGCACTGTGAGAGGTATGTCAAAAATTATAAAACCATCAAACCCTGTTTGTAAGCACCACCAACATGGGAAGCAAACAAAAATAAGGTTCAAGACAAAATAGTATTCTACCTCAAAACCATTAGAACTTGTTCATATTGACCTATGTGGGCTAGCAAGAACAAAGAATATACAAGGAGAATATTATTTTATTTTGTTCATTGATGACTATACTAGAATGACTTGGATGTGTTTTCTTAAAGAGAAATCAGAAGCTTTTGAAAAATTTAAATCTTCCAAAGCACTGACAGAAAATGACACTGATCTCAAAATCAAGTATGGTGAAACTCGTGGAATCAAAAGACATTTTTCTGCTCCAAGGACTCTTCAGCAAAATGGAGTTGTTGAAAGGAAAAATAGAATTGTTCAAGAGACAACCAGAACTATGTTAAATGAAGCCAAGCTATTGGATATATATTGGAGAGAAGCAGTGTATACAGTTGTATACATACTTAATAGAGGACAACTTAGAGTTAACCATGACAAAACACCATATGAGTTATGGTATGGCAAGCCGACATCAGCTAAACACTTTAAAGTGTTTGGGAGCAAAAGCTACATAAATAGAGATGATGATAACCTAGGTAATTTTGATTCCAGAACCGATAAAAGAATATTTCTTGGTTACTCATCCGCCAAAAAGGCCTACAAATGTTATAATCTAAGGCTACACAAGATTGTGGAAAGTGCAAATGTAAAAGTGGATAACCTAAAAACAAAAGGAATCAAATCCCAAATTGATCCACAAATTGATTAAAGAATAAGAGATGATGATGATAAAGAAAGTATAGATATACAAGAGGAAGACTCACAACTTGAAGAAGAATCACAAGAAAACGCAGAAGAAAAGTCTCCAAGACAAGATACAAAAACATCATCAAGGAAATTACAAAGAGATCATCCAGAAAGTATAATCCTTGGTAATAAAAGTGTTGGAGTTGAAACAAGAAGACAACTAATGTATAAATCAGAACAAGCCTTATTGTCCTTAATAGAACCCAAAACATTTGCATAAGCTAATAAAGATGAAGACTAGATCAAAGCCATGAATGAAGAGCTGGAACAAATAAAGAAAAACCAGACCTGGGAACTTGTCCCAAGACCAAAAAATAAAAATGTGGTAGGAATCAAGTGGATTTTTAAAAATAAATTTAATGAAAATGGTCAAGTTATAAGAAATAAAACAAGATTGGTGTGCAATGCGTATGCACAAGTAAAAGGGATTGACTTTGAAGAAACCTTTGCTCCAGTTGCAAGAATGGAAGTCATCAGATTATTTTTGGCATACTCATGCCTTAAGAATTTTAAAGTCTATCATATTGATGTAAAGTCTACATTTATGAATGGAGACCTAAAAGAAGAAGTCTACACAAAGCATACAAAAGGATTTGAACAACCAGGAAAAAAAAAAACAAGTGTATAGATTGAAGAATGCACTCTATGGCCTTAAATAAGCACCCGGAGCATCGTATGCAAGACTGGATAAGTACCTACTACAACAAGGATTCAAAAGAGGCATGTCTAACAACAATATCTATCTTAGAATGGAAAAAGACAATTTGTTAGTCACAGTGGTCTATGTGGATGACATCATATTTCGTTGCAACAATGATGAATCAAGTCATAAATTTGCTCAAGAAATGTCAAAAGAGTTTGAAATGACTATGATTGGAGAGCTAACTTTATTCCTTGGACTTTAAATCACTCAATCACTGAAAGTAATGTTTATTACCAAATACCTGAAAGAGATACTCAAAAAAATTGGAATTGTTGAAAGTGCACATGTTAGCACTCCAATGACAACCAGCTGCAAACTCAACAAAGAAGATGAGTCACCCTCTGTAGATTCAACTCTCTACAAATATATGGTTGGGAGCTTACTATATCATCTCCCAAGGAATCACATGTGATGGTTGTCAAGAGAATATTTAGATATCTTAAAGAAACATCAAACTTTGGCTTATGGTATCCAAGGAATAAAGGATTTGAACTAATTTCCTACACAGACGTTGATTGGGTTGGTAGTGTGGATGACAAAAAGAGCACCAATGGAAATGCATTTTTCTTAGAAGAATGTCTAGTCTCGTAGTCAAGTAGAAAACAATCATCAATTTCACTATCTACAATGGAGGCTGAATATATTGCAACTATTAAATGTTGCAATCAAATATTGTGGATGATACAAACATTGGAGGATATTAAAATTGAATGTAATCATTCGATACTTATCTATTGTGATAATACAGGTGCCATCAACATCTCCAAGAATCCAGACATGCATGCAAAGACCAAACATCTAGCCACAAAAATGGACAGATTGCTTCTGGCAACATTTATTTTTCTGTATCTATCATATTTTTTCAGTCAATCTATGTTACCGGGGGACACATCTCCCCATCCCAAGGGATGTGTTTCATGGGAGGGTCATTATATCTCTCTAAGAATCACTATTACAAATTCAAAGCCAATCTGGGCAATGGGACAAATAATTTGGCTTAGTTTATGGCTGCTCAATCCCTTCTGACGCTGGCACTGGAAAAAGGGGCTCACTCCTTACAGATCTATGAGGACGCGATGTCAATAGTTAAGTACAGAGCAATGAATGAGTAATACACAGTATTACTTTACAAGCATTGGCTAAGCAACTAAAGGAGAATACTTGGCAAATCACTAAGATGAAGATCACTTTTATTCATGTATACAGACTGTTAAATTCTGAGGCAGACACATTATCCGAGGCAGGTCTTCTTTTGAGAGGTGGTCAATTATTTCTGAAGGAGTACCTGGATGGAGTTGTAGGTGAGTCCTAGCATTCTATTTAGCAGGCTTGTTGATAATCTAGTACTGTTTATTATTGGATTTTTTCATAGGTTATGAGATAATATGCAATACTTTGTAGCTTATAAGTTGGAAGACTATACCTTTAAGGTTTAAAACAATCTGGACTGTTTGGAGATTATTTATTTTAGAATGCTAAATTTAAAACAGTTGTTCTAGGATAGTATGGTGATAGGGAACTTTTTGGACAGTTATTTTTTAAATTTCTGAGATGTCTCTGAATATCTTCAGAGCTTTTGTAAAGTGCCATGTGCGTATGAAGAAGGTGTTTTTCATTCTTATTAGGAATAAAAAATGAGATTTTTTTCCTTGTAATAAAAAATGTGATTTTTCTCTTTGGAAAAAAAATGAGGCTATACATCCGAATTTCAAAATCAGCCTTTATAGATGAGGCTATACATACACAATCAACCCTTATATACAAGGCTATACATCCCAAATCAGCCTTTATAGGTGAGGCTATACATCCAAAATCAGCCTTTATCTACAAGGCTATATGTGCCAAAATAAAACATGAGCTAAAACCTAATACATATCCATCCCATCTTCACCATCATCAACAAAAATAGAACAAGATGCCTATTCAGCAGCACAAGTGTGGATTGGAAGAAGAGGGAGCTCCACTTCCACCTGCATCATCACCAATATCAAGAGCAGCAAGAGAGAGTTCCAAGGCTGAGCATTATGGATCCACATCCCAGTGTTTATGAAGGACACTTGAATATTTTTCACCCCTATGAGGAGGGCACAAAGCATAGGTTCAGAAGCACATAGACAAGATCTGCAACCTTCTACTTTCTTATAGAAAAAGAGAGGTTGTTAGAGTTTTTAGAGATTTCTCTTTTTTCAAATAAATGTAAAAATTTAGTAAGCATATTTAGAAATGAATTAGAGGTTAATTTGTCTTCATATTCCATAGATTATGGGGTTTTAAACTTCTTATGGGTCCCATCCCCCTCGTAAACACTTGGATGGGCCCAAACAACTTAAAAAACACACCAAAACATGAGAGTTTCATGCTGAAACGGAATAGAAATGTCCTAAGCCATAGTATAAGGTGTTTCCAAATCCTGAAATGTTGTACAGTATGGATCAGGGTGTTTCCTGACCATTTCAGTGAGTTTCTGGTACCAGAATGAGGGTTGACTGGACATTTTTGGCAACTTGCTTCGTAGCATAGTAAAAAAAATGGATAGATTGCTTCTGGCAACATTTATTTATCTGTATCTATCATATTTGTTCAATCAATCTATGTTATCAGGGGACACATCTCCCCATCCCAAGGGATGTGTTTCACATCCTGAGTACAAGAAAATGCCCTCCCCATCACAAGGGATGTGTCTCACATCCTGAATGCAAGAAAGTGCCCCCAAATAAGCTTGAGAAATGTCGCCTTGAAATAATCCAAAATTATGATTTCTACGATCTAGTCACATGCCCAGTATTCTCATTTAAGGCCTGCTCTGTGTCTAATTTGCATTTTCATGCCTTGTGATTTATTACATGAATGTGTCCAGAAAGTTATTCTAAAAGTCTAAGTCTTTTACAGGGATTTGTTAGTGGTGGCCAGTAGAACATATTTAAGAGAAGAATTCTTCAGTTTACAGCTTCAGTCTCCAGATTTTCATTTTCTCACTTGGTGCTCATTTTCAGTTCCAGATTTTCATATTTGCACTTTCACTCTTCTTCATTACAATTTCGACATCATTGGTGAATGAATCATACTATTTCATGTTTTAAGGTTTTCTGACACAAATATCAGCTTTTTTTGAGTTTCCATAATTTTTCATATACATGAAATAATTTGTATGAGAAATACTTACATCTCCCGCGCCCTAATTTCAAAATTGGCATCCCCATCGCCATGTACCCTAGCAACTTAGAATCAACAAATTTTTGTAAGTTCAAAAAATTGTCAATAGGGTTAGCTTGGGTGGTGAAGGCATACTGTTAATAGCCGACCCACCCAAGTTCAATCCTATGTACATGATTGCCCTTAATGGATCGATGCACTTTCGCTCAGGACCAATCCTTGCTTACCCCTCATGGGCCAAGCCAGTTGATGGAGCCAGGTGCAATCCCTGGGTAACTTCAACGGAATAGAATCCTCCCACTCACAACTGCGTATCATGCCCTCACAAGTCAAGCTAGGTGCAACTCCTACCAACCGAGAAGCATTTGAACCAAAAAAAAAGGGTTGGAACACCAAGGGCAAAGCAGAGAGGAAAAGAATATAAATAAATATAGTGCTAACAGGGCTTTGGATCATTAGTGAGGTAAATGCACCCAAGTTCAATCCTCTATACATGATTGCCCTTAATGGATCGATGCACTTTCGCTCAGGACCAATCCTTGCTTACCCCTCATGGGCCAAGCCAGTTGATGGAGCCAGGTGCAATCCCTAGGTAACTTCAACGAAATAGAATCCTCCCACTCACAACTGCGTATCATGCCCTCACAAGTCAAGCCAGGTGCAATTCCTACCAACCGAGAAGCATTTGAACAAAAAAAAAAGGGTTGGAACACCAAGGGCAAAGTAGAGAGGAAAAGAATATAAATAAATATAGTGCTAACAGGGCTTTGGATCATTAGTGAGATAAATGCACTATTAAGCCATCCACTAGGGTTCCATTCTTGTCGTGGTCAGGCTTAGTGTGGCAAAAGTCAAGTCAAGCCAGGTGCAATTCCTACCAACCGAGAAGCATTTGAAAAAAAAAATGAAACTTATGCAGTTTTGCCCTTATTTGCTTGCAGTTTTGGTTCAGAAAATATGAAATTTATGTACTTTTTATTGCTCCGAGAATCCTTGCTGCTTTTTGGATTGGTTCCAGATTTTTTTTCGATCTTCCTTTTCCAAACCCTAAACAAGTCCAATTTTGACAACACCGGTATGTACTATGCCCACACCTGAAAGGCATGTAAAAACCAGGCGAGGCCAGGTGCAGGTCCTGGGAAATTTTTAAAAATAGATGTCCTTCAGACCGGGTCCCTAAGCTGATGGAAGTCTCTGATATACAGTGCAGCCCCCAACGCAGGGAGTGTTTTTCGAGGTAATTTCTAATAAACAAACAAAAAATATATACATGAAGTAGTCTCTGCACGGGATGGAACAAAATAGTAAAGGGCATGGTCTCTGGATCACCGTAGCCAACAACAACCCTACACTACGACAACTATTCACAACAGACAGTTTCATTGAAGTAAACAACTCAAAACGACTTCTACATGTATATGGATCCTTAACGAAAAGACCTAACTGGGACCTTCCGTGACCTAATATCGTATACTCTAAGATCATAGACTTACACTGTTCAAACACTGCAACGAGGTCCGACAGACAATACAAGTCTTGATCCACGATAACTCGATCTTTGTTTCAAAATTTTCAAAAAGTGAACCGGTGCATTCACCGACCGCCAAGGCCAAGGCCTCAATGGGTCAGGCGGTAACAAATCCATGAGAATTGAACCGATGACAATGGGAAGTAAAACCGAATGCTATGTTTTTATATATGCCCTGTATGTAAATAGTATAGGAAACATTTTCTTCCCAAAAATAAAACTACTGTGAAAAGTACGGAACCCGACCTTACAGTCAGGACCACTTTACAGTAACCCGCATCTTCCAAATTTTATAAAATTAATTTTCCATCATATTGAATTTTAAGTACTAGGTTCGAATTAAAGTGCCAAAATCTTCAAATGTCGTAAGCTAATAGAACCATTAACGGATTTCATATGATAAATTTGAGTCAATTTACTCTTGGCGAGCTCTACCTGATAACATGAAGCTTGACCTCCATTAAACAAACCCCAGCGGTATTTATCAGCTGAGTAAGTGGAAACATAGGCTGTAAATGCACACAGCTGAGAGCAATTGAAATTAAATTTAACCGTAATTGATTCCTTACCCTCTTGAATCTCTTTTCCCGCCACTCGTTCGCCGAAAACTTGCGAGAAATTCCACTCAAGGGAACCTCCTCCTCCCCCGCCCGGGATCATCGGGGGATCATCACTGCTCATACTCAATAGAGAATGGATAATTATGATTATTATGGTTGGGCAGTGGTGCCGGTGTATTGCTATCCGCGGCCCAGGGTCACATGGAAGCAGATTTCTGTGATGGTTCTATGGATAAATAAGCCTCGCATGATGCTGATGGTGGCTCCGATCACTAGTCACCCAGCAGGGCCATGTTGTTCAAGATACAGGAGACGCAGCGGCGAGCACGAACAGAAAAGAAAAAATGGGAACATAAAAATACTAGCATACCCCTCATACCCCTAATAGGGGAAAGGGAACGCGGAAACGCCTATAAAAATAAGTAACATGTGAAAAGAGGATGAAAAAAATAATATAGAGAAGTGAATAGCATAATAATTTTTTCCCAGTATATGAAAAATTAAGAGATATTATATATGTATTTTTTTAATTTTAGATATCATCTAAAATTATTTTCTACCTAATAGTAATTTGTTATGAAAATGAAATAAAATAGAAAACAATTTTTAGCATAGTTTTGAAGTTGAGGAAAGAGAAAGTCAAAGTGAATCAAGGTGGTTATATTGTTTAAAGATCACGACATTTGTTTTTTTGATAATTTGGTAAAAATGAATGCATGAGGTCTTGAGATGCTTGTAATGGAGATTTAAAGAACAATACAATGGTGATATATAAAGAGAATCTTCCAAGGACTATTGGGGTAGGAGGAAAGATAGGGTTGTTATGTATCATGGCATTTTCATGGGTCAACTTATTCAAATGAGCACCATAGTCCAAAGTGCATGAGAGAGTCATCGTTTCGACAAATTCAATCTCAATGACAAATTCTCAAGAATGGAATCTCAATCACAAATTCTCAAGAATGGAGTTCCATTCAAAATACATTTGAAATTCACCCATGGAAGATTGAGGAAAAACCTTCCAATTAAAATCACTATTGAAGCACCAAATCTCTCAACTATTGTTTGTATGATTTCTCATGATGTGACATATTCTTGTGAAATCTCAAGTTTCCATGTTCACCGCAAATAAACATTCACACTATAACAATGCATATGATTATTTGTTTTTACCTTATTTAATTGTTATATAATTATTTGAAATTTAATTTTCAAATAATATATGATTTTACCTTATTTGAAATTTAATTATATATAAAGTGAATATATGATTATTTGTTTTTACCTTATTTAATTATAAATTTCAAAGCAAGTTGAAGCCTCAAGAAATGTAAAATGTGAAATTTTAGTTTGCCTCTAGTGGGCTTTATACAAAAAAGGACATGTCCTTCCTTTAGGAGAAAATAAAGAAGATAAAAGAAACATTATACTATCCTTGTTTGTTAGCATATTTGTGATCTTCATTGTTTCTATAGAGTCATCATCTAACCTCTAGATATAGAATACAAAAAGATAAACTCTCATAAACACTCCAAGGGGAAGACAATGTTCGGGTTAACAAGTTTAATTTTCCACAAATTGTGATACCAAAAGGAAATTAATAGGAGGGTTCATGAAAGTGAGAAAACAAGTGGCCTTAATTTTCCATGTTCTTTCTTGCCACTGAAATATTTCCTCGGACAACTTGTCAGCTTCATAATTTTGTTCCCCATGAGCAAAAGAAATGTGAAAAAAATGGATTGCACATTCTTGATGTCCCAAAATAAAGATTGCAAAAAGTAATTCCACAAAATACTGATTCAAATGAGCTCCATAGTCCAAAGTGCATGAGAGAGTCATCGTTTCAATAATTTGCAGGAGTGATGAGTCAATCAATCTCAATGACAAATTCTCAATAATGGAATCTCAATGACAAATTCTCAAGAATGGAGTTCCATCCAAAATACTTTTGAAATATTTTTCTAAGAAAAGTAGAGTTAACATTGTGTCATAAATTATTTGTAAAATAGTTACATAATAATAACAAGTGTTGCATGGTAGTGTAGTCCTTGCCAGGTTGGAATGGGAATAAATGCACTGCTATGGCAGAACCGAGAGAGAAATAGAATCCTGAAGCAGTAGAGACACGTGGGAAGCAGCTTGAAGTACATGTGGTATCCATGCAGAAAATGACTTGTGCCAATGTGTCACACGCTAGCCATAAGACATTGGGCTGATAGATGGCAGTAAGAGCCCCGAAGAACCTCCCGATTTAGTTAATCATAATATTATATTAATATGGGGTTAATATGCGAACAAGGATGTGAATCCTGCTGCGTTTTTTTATAGATGTGATACTCATGTTTAAGTTTTTTCCTGGGGCATGTATAGTTCAAATATGGGACTTAGAAAATTTCCATCGCAATGACTTGAAGCAATAAAAAATGATAGTAGTAGTTTTTGTTTTTTTTTGAAATAAATATTCCTAGAAAAAAGGACCAAGAATCACACACATTAAATATTCAAATATAATAAACACAATTTCTTGACATCCATCATAGTTGAAGAAAAAAAATTATGAGCACATAAAAATAAAAGAAGAGTATTGATATGCATAAAGAAAACTAATTTAGCATTCCGAAAGCAGCCCACAAGGCACCGTCGAAATTGTTCCTAAATTAGTTTTCTTTGAAATTTATCAAAAATTAATAATGTTTGTTACATATTTATGGAATCTGTTACATATTTCTGGAAATTTAAATGCATTTTTCATATAGACTAGGATTGGGGCTCCCGCGGACCATAAAAAAAATAAGTACAAGAAATAGGACTGTAGAAAGAAGAAGAGCGCGACAGTAGAGAGGAAGACCTGAAAAAGAAGAAATTGGAAGTTATCAGTCTTTGGTTAGAGATTTATATTTAAAGAGGTGGAATAACTGGATTGATAAAGAAAGCAAGATGTGATCAGTATAGACTTACTATGAAGTTGATGCCTTTTTGTTGCTCTCGTCGACGACCACTGGAATCATGCCAACCGGTTGTTGCCCTTCATCAGTGAGCTTGTCCATTCTCCTTTGGAGTCATTCTTCAATGTATATTCTCATGGGGGCCACGTTGATTTCATCCCGGATTTCTATGTTGAAAAGATCGTTTTCTAATTTCCTTAGATCGATAGAAATACTATGCAGAGCCTGTTCACTTTCTTCATTGTCTGTCGAATAGTCCACTAGCCAGTTCTCCATGTCATCTCGACCATATTCAAGGACGTCGTAAAAATTTTCTAAGGACAACCCCTTTAAAATATCAACTTGTTCATCGAAGGCTTGCTTGGTTAAGGACAAGGAGTTGAAGATTAAGTTTGGGTCTTGAACCTCGTTGGTAATTCCAGCTAATTCTATTTCGGTCAGGTTTCTGAATAATTCTTCTCTCTCTGACATGGCTTGTTCACATGATTCGACAATGAGGTGTAGGTTCTTAACTTTCTCTTTCCAACATACTTTTAATTGTTTGATCCAGTTTGGGGAGGGGAGATCTTCTTGTCTTCTTTTCAGATCTGATATGTTGATGACATGGTTGCCAAAAGGGATCATCGTCTCTAGATAGAAACATTCTTCATTTTTTAAATTCCCCTGCAAATGTTCGTGCAAATCATATTCCCTCGTTCGAAAGCAAGCCATATTTTGTGATGTTTCCCAGGCTTCAGTAATTAGCTCCATTCTTTTCTTAATATTCTTCTCTACATAGCCTCTACAGGATGTGAGGAGGCTGGAGGATCCTTTTAACTTGGCTACAGGGGTGGCAGGCATGGTTTTTGCTAAAGGACTGGCAAAGAATGGGGTAGGAATCAAAGCCTCCTCCAATTCCTTGATTCGGTCATTCAGTCTGGCATTCTCCGCTTCAATTCCTCCAATGGAATCATCAAGAGCACCCACGATTGCTCGGTGAAATTGGGAGATTTGGGATGAGTGCGTGTTCCTAAGGTTAATCTCTGAACGAGATTTCCCTTTCTTATTTGTTACATCTCTCTTTTCAATAATTAAATTTTTAGATTGGTTGTAAAAAAAAACACTCTGGAATACGAAGGATTCATCTTCATCAAAAATGTCGGTCTCAGTTATTTCCATTGTGGAACTATGGTGCATCGCGTCTGTGAATTGATCAACTTTGTGGAACACGTCATCCACAACAGTGTCAAGTTGCATGTTCTCACTCTCAGTTTCAGTCTCTTTCGCCTGCCCTACACTATTTTTTCTCTTCTTCGTCACGGGAAGCTTGTGAGAACTATCAATTTTTCTGCGAGGAGGGTTCTTATCTCCTCCTCCGTTTGAAGATTTCTGAGTTGCTTTCTTACTAGGGTAGGTCGTTGAAGCGATACTTTGTGATGTCGTGCTCTTGGGAGTGTTGGTCGGGGACTGGACACTCTTCTCACCAGAGCCTTTTCCCTGTTGTCTGTACAATTCAGTTGTGCTTTGCAATGTCTCTATGTCGCCATCGTCGGGAGCAGGAGTGTTGTCGTCATTGTCTCTGTCTTCAGCCAAGCATGTATGGATAAAAGAGTTGCTAAAGCCAACTGCTAGTAAATGTTCTAGAAAAATCTCATCAGGGTTGAACCCTCTTAGCCTTTCAGCATATCTTAGGTTCAAGTTCTTGAAATGGCCTATGAATTTGTCAATCTTGTTGACGTTCCTTAACACGAAGTCCCCAGCTTTCCAGGGCAGAGGAATGAACTGTTTGTTTCTCTTGTTGTGGAAAAAATGCAACCAGTGGTTGTATTGCCTTGCTATTTCTGTGACAAACACCTTGTCCGTGATGTGACATGGAAGGAAAACAAGATTTTCTTTGGAGCCAAAAATCATTATTACACTATAATTTTCCATTTGTTCAAGTGTCCCCTTCCTGTCTAAAAACTTGGTTGCCTGGCCAGACATCCAGGGAGCATCCTTTCCTAACAATAAATCTTTGAAAACCAAGACAAAGTCATTAAAAACCTCATAAAAACAATGGGAGGCCTTGTGCCTCCACAAGGCTTGGTACCAGAATGTTACTGGGTCAAATTCATAGTTCATCTTCTTGGACAGAGATAGTTTTGGAAACGAACAACAATGCGCTGTCGTGAAAATCAAGTAGGATGACATATAAAATGTATTATCTTCTTTGAATTGTGACAATTAGGAACAAATTTCAATGCAAATTAGCTTCCCCCAATCAAAAATGGATTGTTCCTTGACTGTGAAATACAAAATATAAAGAACCATGCAGGAAATGCTTGCAGTGGATTCCTGTTGCATTATTCTTGTAAACAGCCAGACAATTTCCTGGAATGGATTTCTAAAGGAACTGACCTGCAACTTTGTGATATCTTCAGGAACTGTTGTCGAGTCTTCGAGGAACTCGGATAAGAGGTCCAACCCGTTATCATGTTTTTCTAGGAACTGCTTGCAGTCTTGTCCTCTGAAGGTCAATGTTGGCTCTGACAATCTTAACATCTTGCGGAAGACACGAAGTGATAAAGAAACAGGAGAATGGCCACGCAGTGGAATAATTCTTTGGCTTGAAATATATTTTTCGGTGCACCAAGAGACCACCTCCTTACAGTTAAAAACCTCAAGGATGCAGCCTGCACGAGCGATTCCAGAGGTCCAAATCACTTCATTCTGGGTGGAATGGGATAAATAGTAAGAGTATGCCCTAGACCACTGAAATTTTTTGTCATTGCGTATGAATATATTCACTGTATCTCTGCAGAACTGTTGTCGAGCTGCTGCCATAAGTTTACAGGAACATTCGTTTGCTCCAGAGGATGTTTGAAATGAAGAGTTGAAAGGGATAATATAACCTTCCGCAAATCTTGGTCCAATGTGTGTGAATCGGAGATCTCCTTGAGCCTTTCGCTCATTAATGACAATCTCGATGGTTGTTGCATGATACGTTGTTAGCATTAAAGACTAGTAATTGCATACCTAGAAGTGTGAAGATGGCAGGCACGATGAAGAGCAATTAAGGATTGGAGATTTCGTGAACGTGCCAATGCGACGACCCATGAAAGACATTCCATGTTGTTTGAGATGGACAATTGGAAGGGATAATGCAACTCTTCACAGATCTTGGTTTAATACGTATTAATAGGATATCTCCTCGAGCATTTTGCTCATTAATGACAATGTTGACAGTTTTTGCATCACAAGTTGTTAGCATCAAAGCTTACTAATTGCATATTTAGAAAGAAGTACGAAGGTCGCGGGGATGGGAAAGAGCAATTAAGGAATGGCTAATTATCGAAAGCACCGGTCAGTCTTCAAAATAGAGTTATAAGGTATAACCATGAGAGGTGAGGAACTGAGGGTCAAATTGTACGTCTCATAAGTTTTTGAGTGCAAAATGTTGATTTTTCATAAGCTAGGTTAAGCATGAAATTCATTCCATTTTTAGCATTTCACTTAACCATAAACAATAATGTTGCAGCAACCAAGATCACAAGAAGAAACACCATGCACAAGAACACAAGAAGTATCATGGAAAACCCTTCTCAACAAGGGAACAAAACCCAACCAAATCCTTTGCTATATTCTTCAAGAGAAAGACCTTCACCACCAAGAAAGACCTAACACACAAGAGGGTGCTTCAAACCCTAGAAGACTAGCACCCAAGAGAGGTGTGCACCTTTTCCCAAGTAGATGTATCTGTTGAAATTTCCAAACTCACAAGAAATATATAATTCTATAATGGGGAATTATCCCTTACTTATATTAGACTTGTTCTATCAACAGAAGTGTCTATTGGCTCAACAGGGTCGACCTCTCTAAGTCACATTATAATTATTATTATTATAATTAATATTAACCATATTAATTATCTTTTACATTTATTATTAATCACATTAAGGTGGGGCTGACCTGTACCCTTTACATAACAATTAGGGTTACAGGAAGGTCTGACTCTTGAACACCATATAGCAAAGGATCCGATACACCCACTGGTGCTCATCCACTAGGGGCACATCCTATTAAGAACCAAATATCAATATAGCATAGAAAAACCTCAGAAAAAGTACTCAACGCCTTGAAAAAGAGATAATTTCAGATAATAAGCCTCTTCGAGGGGGCAACCTCCTTTTACCCCACTTAATT
>SNQJ01S0104052.1:67336-79094 GCA_010110895.2 Picea sitchensis | reverse complement strand
CTTACATTCGACTTATTCTATTTTATTGAAAGGCCTTATTAATATTGACCTTTATTACATCCAAATATATTGTTCTACCTATGTGCGGGTTAGGACCCTAACATGGGATAATGTGCCATAGTTGATCTTCTAGAGCTTACTAAAACATGCATTAACTAAAAACACTAGAAATATTCCACCTGGTCCTAGTCAACTAGCCATGCACTCATTAGTGCACAAGTGAAGTGATTTTCACTAATGCATGTTGTAACTTACCCTACCACCAACAGACTGGTCACACTACTTTAGTTCACACCTCAAGAAATTATTTTTAATTATGATAACAATTAATTAGTAAATAAGCATAAAAGAAATGCACTAACTTGACATGCAATAATCAACATTCATGCTAGGATTAAAAATAATTCTTAAAAAATCCATGTACAACAATAAACAACAAGAAGGAACATTATAAATACATATCTAAGAGATAATAATTAATACACAGTGGAAATAAATATAAAATAAAAGGAACACATGAAGGAGATCACTTATCTATGATAAAACTAGTCACCAACTGGTTGCAGACCAAGGATGTTCCACCCAACCTTAGACATTGTTATTCCAAGTGTCAATAGTAGGTCACCCCCGAATCATGGCTATGAATCGACAAAGATGAGCTCCAAATAAACACTCAGCGTCCCACGCGAGTGAGAACTCAAGCTCTCATAGGTTTATCAAGGAACAAAAATCCAAGTACACCATCTCTCTTCTATATAGCATGGACCACACAAAGACAATGAACCCCCTTCATTGCCACACAATCCCTCAGGCTGTTCACTTACTTCAAGGACTCCAATGCATCTGATCAACAATTTCCATGTCGAGACTCTCAATATTTGTAGTTGGGATCAATTTTTATCACATGCCAATGCATCTCAGACATACATGCACCAATTCATGATTGAAATAAACCATTAATTATTACATCCAACAAAACAATGGCTTCTTCCCTCAATAATTTGTCCCCATGTCACAACCAATAAAAATAATGAATAAGGAATAAAAAAAGTCAATCAATCAATCAAAATGATAGTGTAATATTCCAAATATAAAATAGTATGTAGAACATAAATAATTAGCTAGAAATGGAACATAAGCAATGATATAACCATAACAACACCACAATAATACCAGAATAATACCATAATAACACCAAAGAGAGCACTTTGATTACTGAGAGCAATGTTCGCATGCCTCTTTGAGGGTGAAACCTCTAGTAGAGAAGAGCTCTATTACAATAATATCCAAGAAAAAACTTCTCATACCCTCTACTCCTATTTATACTAAATATGTTTATCCAAAAGAATAATCTAGAGGAAGATCTCTCTAGAAGCGAAAGCTTCTATTAGGTATTTTTACATTTGACTTATTCCTCCTTATTTCTAGGCCTTATTAATATTGACCTTTATTACATGGAAAATTATTATTCTACCTATGTGAGGGGTTAGGTCCCTAACATGTCCTCCCCCTTAAAAAAAACCTTGTCCTCAAGGCTTGAGATGAGGGAATTTTTGCAGAATGGTAGTTGGTTCCCAAGTGGCATATGTTGGAGCTGTATCTTTCCACTGAACTAACACTTCCTTGATGGTGTGTTGACGCAGACAACACTCATGCTGGTCCAAAACTACTTGTAGTTGTAGCCAAATGGAGCCTTCTTCATCCAACTCGGGAAGGTTGGTTTGAGTTTGGAACTTACTTCCAATAACATTCTTTAGGAAGGAAACATAAAAAATATGATGGAACTTAGAATGACTAGGAAAATATAACTGATACGCCACCTGTCCCACACACTTGAGAACGTTATAAGGAGCATAAAATTTGGGCGCCAGTTTCTGACAATTGTCGGCCTTGAGGTAATTTTGCTTATAAGGTTGCAGTAAAAAAAAAACCTGATCTCCTTCTGAAAATTGACGTTTAGAGTGACCTTGATACGCTTATTGCTTCATGCAATTCTAGGCCATGAAAAAATTCTCTTTGAGGGTATGGAGAATAGCCTCTTGAATATTCAGTGTTTGGTCAACCGCCTGGACCTTCGAGACACATGACAAGTATGAGAGAAATGAAGGTGGATTTTTTCCATATGCCACTTCAAAAGGAGTCATGCGGGTAGCTATATGGTAAGAAGTTTTTTACCACCATTCAGTTAGTGGTAACCATTCAGCCTAATGATTTTTCCTTTCCGATGCAAAACACCTCAAATATGTTTCCAAACACTTGTTGACAACTTTAGTTTGACCATTAGTCTGGGGATGATAAGATGTGATGAGATGCAATTTGGTGAAAGTTGGGTCGTCATTAGAAACACTAGAATGAGGCATGCCATGAAGATTGAAGGTCTGATCCATGAAACATTGAGCCACAGTGGAGGCTGTAAATGGGTGTTGAAGAGCACATAAATGAGCATACTTGGAAAGACAATCAACTACAACCATGATGACTGATTTATTTCCTGATTTAGGTAATACTACAATAAAATCCATAGAGATTTCCCTCAAAATAGCAGGTGGAATCAAAAGAGGTTGTAGTGTGCCAGGAGATTTCGATATTTTTCCCTTGTTGCATTGATAAACATCACATTCTGCCACAAAATTGAGAATGTCATGTTTCATACCATCCCAGAAAAAAGAACATTTGACCCGCTCATAGGTTTTGGTAAACCCTGAGTGCCCAACGGTGGGTGTAGCATGAATATCAAAAAATACCGTGGATTTAAGTTTTGACTTTTTACTTAAATACAAAAGGCATTTGTATTGCAGATCATCATTGTGCCAAGAGTACCTTGGGGAAACTGGAGAATTGGCCTGCAATTATTGTATCAGATGCAAAATTTTTGGATTATGTAGCCATTCTTGACAAACATCTTGGATCCAATCCGGTACAATAAAGGAGAGAGAAAAAAGGGAACCTTCATCTTCATATTTTCTGGAAAGTGCATCAACAACCACATTGTCTTTTCATTCATTGTAAATGATCTCATAATCATATCCAAAGAGATTAGTCACCCATTTTTGTTTCTTTGGGGAGGAAAGGTGTTGTTCTAGAAAATACTTGAGGCTTTGATGATATTTCTTAATTCGGAAGTGTTTCCCCAATATATAAGGGCTCCAAAGATCTACGACATGTAGAATACCCAACATTTTCTTTTCATAGAATGATTTGCCCAAATTTTGCTATGACAGTTGTTTGTTGATGGAGGACAAAGGCCAACCCTCTTTCATAAGCACTGCTCCAATTCCTTTCTCTGAAGCAACACATTCCAGGACAAAAGGTATTTTTGAAATCATGAAGGGTTGGGACTAGAGTGGTGCACATGGCCATCTTCAAGGTTTGAAAAGCCTGAGCAGTTGCAAGAGTCCAAGTGAAATAATTATTTTTAGGGAGAGTAGTGAGAGGTGTCGTAATCTTGACATAATTATCAACAAACTTGCGATAATAACCTATTAAACCCAGAAATCCATGCAAGATTTTCAGAGTCTTTGGGTGAGGCCAATCGTGCATAGCTTCAATCTTTTTAGGATCCACCCTGACACCTGCCTTGCCAACAAGATGACCCAAGTACTCAACTTTTGAGGTGCCAAAATCACATTTAGGTTGTTTGAGGAAGAGTCGGTGCTAAGAGAGTAGATGGAGAACTTGATCCACATAAGAAAGATGGGTTGTCCAAGTTTTACTATAGATGAGGATATTATCAAAGAAAACTATGATAAAATGACAGAGAAAAGGCCGGAAGACATGATTCATGAGGCTTTGGAAAGTAGAGGGAGAATTACACAAGCCATAGAGAATGACCAAAAACTCATAGTGGCCATCATGAGTTCTAAATGAAGTCTTAGGAATGTTTTCCTAGTTCATGCATATTTGGTGGTATCCAGAACGAAGATCAAGTTTAGTAAAGCACTGAGCACCACTCAATTCATCCAAGAGATCATCAATGACAAAAATGTGAAATTTGTCTTTAATGGCAAGTTTGTTGAGGGCACGGAAGTCAGGACACATGCACCAAGCACCTTCTTTATTAAGGACCATGACCGCAGGAGAAGAGTAGGGGATCATACTAGGGTGGATAACACCTGCATGGAGAAATTCTTGAATAGTTTTCTCCATTTCATTTTTTTGGGAAAAGGGATGATGGTAGGGATGGATATTGGGAAGAAGTTTGTTGGGGAAAAGGGGAATGGAATGATCATGATCACCACAGGAAGGAGGGATTCCATGGGGAGTGAAAAACACCATTTGATGTTTAGAGAGGATGGATTGGAGGTCCGGTGGCACAGAGGTGTTATAGAAAGATTTGCCTCACCCTATGCAATCTTGCAGAGAGGGCCTTATTCCATTCCCCCATGCAGACTTTACCTGATTGATAAATCCAGAGAAAAAAACAAATATTTTTCCACTTGTACGCACCTTGAAAGTTATACAACAAGTGTATACGTTGGCTACTCCACTACAACCCACATACATCGAGATTTGTGCTAGAAATCAAAATTAAATGTCAATTTTCCATGTCACGACATGAGATCTTTGATCCTTGGCTTTCCATATACTAGAAACGTTCTGAATTATCCCTTCAGTTGCATTTTGAAGGCTATAAAGAAGGCAATTCAAAGCTATGGAAAAAGAGGAGAGAATTAAACTTTGATATCAAAGTTACTCTGGAGAAATTATTACTTCATTATTGAGTCTACATCCCTTTGTCCTTTAAGTCTGAGCACAGTGTTTAGCCCCCAATCTCTTCCCTTATTGATGGAGAACCTCTTTGTCTCCCTTATATGAGCTTGCCTTTGGTGGAGGATTGAAGTGGTGGAGGCCCAATTGGAAGGAACTCAGTTTCTTGGTTCTGAACCATGTCAACACGGAAGTCTGTAATGTTTTCACTTCTGCTGATCATTTATTAATAGAAATACTCATTTCCTGTCCAATTGATATCTTTCAAATATATGTGTTATGATCCATGGGCATGCTTGTTTTGTATATTGATGGATTATGATATCTAATGTGCTAACCTATTATATCATCACTATATGCTTGCTCTTCTCAGGGATGATTTTAAGGATGGAAATTTATTTTAAAATGTAGAAAGATTGACTATTTTTTACTATTTTCAACATATGGAAATATCGAAACTGAAAGATATGTTGAAAATACAAAAATATGGAAATATTAATAGCTTAGTGCATACAGTGAAAGATTGCATTTTTTACTTCTGAATCACAGAGTTGAATTTGAAAATTTCATTGCTTTTAGAATCATATCATACATTAAAAGTTAATGTTAGACTTTGCATTATTTTCATATTTAATTTCTTGCAGAGTCATAACACCATGAGTTTCATCACCATACCCTTTTGAGTAATCATGGCCATAAAATCAACGCTATAATTTAAAATTTATTTGTAACGATTTTGTCTTCTAGGGTGCAAAAACTAGCCTAGGATTTAGTGCCTTGGAATAGGATATTGTGAGTAAACATCTCCAAGGCAATTAAATCAACATATGTGTCTGGGTCAGGGAGTGGATAAATCCATTGTATATTTGGTAAGATCAAGAGGCTCCGCTCAGACTGGAGTTAATCATGAGGTCGTGCGAAGTTGGTTGAAGGGATATCCCCTCGATACCTTCCTAGCATTAGAGATATTTCTAGGGATCTATTTGTATCTTGGGATCTTGTTAGTACCTTTACCTCTGTGAAAGGCATTGCTTTCAAGATTTCAATCTTTGCTACCATGCCCATACGGTGGACCTGACTTACGACTTTTCACCTTTGCATCGATTATATAGTGGTTTATTAGTTTCTTGACTTAGGTGTCTCATAGGTTACTTGCAAGGGTTATTTTGTAAGTACCCTGGGTCAGATAAAGGTCGGACAAGACACAACCTTTATGGAGGATTAACTCTCTAGGGGGTTCTGACCGACTGGCTGTTAAGCCCACGAGGGCCCCTATAACTGATTTTGTTACCTCCTATCTTTAGCTGGGACTCTCAGGCCCCTCTTGGGTGAGACATAACTTCTTTAGGGAGGGAGACCACTCAACCAATTTACCGTGTTTGAATGTATAATGGTCATTTGACCATTGGTGTGCTCATTGATTACTAGTTGGCCTTAGGATTTTGTATTGAGTTTTTTTATCATGGATAGTAGAGCCCCTTTGGCTCCCTCGTTTACCTCTACCTACCCCATGATGCCTACTCATTTCATGGGGACAGATCCTTTTGTTTTTCATAATGGTGTGCAGAACTATGGCACTCATTCCACGCCTTGGGTCTCTAGTCATTCTCCTGTTGATATGTATTTTCACTTGCCATCATATGTCTCGCCTCCTTATGCGAATACAAGTTTTGGGTCTAGGGGCATGATACCTCCTTATTCTCCCTCTCCATTTGGTGGGATTCATATCCTTCAAACACCTCTTATAGTAGGAGGTTGGAATCCTCCTTCCTACGAATCCACTATGCGAGAAGTAAGTGCCCAAATAGGAAATCATTCTACTTATTACACTTCAACCACTCATCCTTCTTCCACTATGTCAGTTCCTATGAACACTTTTCCCATGGTGGACCTTTGTCTCTCCTCTAGTGTTTCATCCAGGGGGAGTTATTTTTATAGTATGGGAAACCCCCCTCACGAAGTTCCTTTGTCTGGGGGCAATATATATCCTCAAATGAGTAACCCTTGTCATGTCACTTTCTCTTCGCAAGAGGATTCCTTAGTGTCGATGCCATTACAACCATTAATGAATCAGTATGGAGGAGCATATTATCTTGTTGGAAAAGGACAAGATGTAAACCAGGATCCTTCCCAGCCTGCAATTCCTCAAAACCAATCTTTCCCTGGACTTTGGTCTCAAATGCCATAATTCTCTACCACCATTAGTCCAGTCACTGCCAGTTATACTGGAATTCCATCACCAACATATGCCAGTCACTTTGGAGATTGTTTGATGACCTCTGAAAGTCATGTTGATGACCCACAACCAGCCACTACAAGTCATTCTAGGGACAAAAATCTAGTCATTTCTAGTCACACTACACATGCATCACCAACCTCTGCTAGTCATGTTAGGGATTCATCACCAACCTATTCCATTCATGTTGGAGATGGGTTGAAAATCTCTGCAAGTCATGTTGACAACCTGCATTGAGCCACTTCTAGTCATGCTGGGGGAATCACTCTATTCACCTCGAGTCATATCGATGTCACATCTCCAACCTTTGTACATCATGTAGGATATGACTCTCACCTCTGCCAATCACGTTGAGAGCATGTCACCAGTCATTGGGAATGGTGCTAGGGGCATTGAGAAGCCTAGACATCTCCTACCTAAGCCTAAATTCCTTTGCAAGACTTACGAAGGAAGTCACCTTACCCGTTTGTGTCCTGTTACTGCTCGTGATGCAGGATCATCTCTCCAACTTAGCATAAGGGCCAGCCAACAAGCACATCTAGCGTGCATTCATGAAAAGGAGAGGCGCAACCCTCTCATTTTCCAATTTTTGAAATTGAATTTAATGTTGTAACGCTGATAGAGACCAACCATGCCTTTGTATAGGTAGTGGTTGAGGTTTCCTTAAATGGTTACCTACAACTAAGTCTAGATCAGTCAGATCTGTGACTTCCACTTATGTAATGAAGCCACTCTGTGATAGTGATAGCTCAGAGATGGTGAGGTGGAGGATAAGATCGAGAGAGCCCTCATTTTGTAATAGGGAAAATAGAGAGATAGAGAGAGAGAGAGATCTTAGATAGAGAGGTCTCAGGGGAGACAAAGATGAGACTTGATATAGTCCAACATTTGTAAACATTTGTATAGACATTTGGAGATGAATACAAAGAGCAGTTGTTCTTGTCGATGAATTGTCTGTGCATGAATATGAATTTGAATGTAACTAGTATGCTATAAATACAGATTATAGATAATTTTACTGTCTTTTTGTGAGTTTGTCGGTTTCTATCTAGGTTATTTGGGTTGTGCAAGGAGTGCACAATAGAACACTGGAAGTTTTGGAGCCAGCACAAAGAGTGCACATCTGAACTCTTCGGAGTCAGAAAGAACGTGAAAGGAGTGCACACCAGGGGATTCACAGACTCAAAGGAAGCCTCAGATTTACTGAATACTCTAAAGGAGGAACTATGCAAAAGTAGGCACAGAGAAGAAACAGAACTATCGAAGGTTCTATAAAGCTCTGCCAGGAGGGCATTGAGCAAGTGCATAGAGTGCACTAGAGGACTCTATTTTGAGTTTTGAGAAAAGAGAAGTGTCTAGAAGAAGGCACTTATAGTGTTATTGAACACTCTATGAAGAAAGGCTCTACAAGGTGTGCATTGAGAAGAAGAATGCCAGGAGGGCGTGAAGCATTTCTTTGCAAGAAATACTTTGGATTGAGTTATCCGAAACTCAACAGCACAAGGAGTGTGGGAATAAGGACTTGTCAGAAGTTCTTAAGCTCAGAAGGAATAGCGCAAGGAGTGCGCTCAGAGTGGACTTATTTCAAGTTCAAAATCTCAGGAGGTGGAGCATTTCTCTAACGTAGACGAGACCCGAAGGAATCAGACTCGCAAGAGGAAGAAGCGAGGGTCGAGACCTTCAAGACTTAGAAATCTTCTAAGTTAGAAGCCAAGAAGGTTCAAGAAGAGAACGTGCAAGGAAGACAGATCTGAACCGTCAGATCTCGCACAGATAGCTGACCACCATTGGATCCGGAGGAAGGTGTGTAGAGTTTAACCTCTAGGTTGGTCATGCAGGAGAGCAACTGAAATGGATGGTGGAGACACTTCGTGGAGAAGTGTCGAGTTGCCGTGAACCGTCAGATCCAGAAGAAGTTGCATGAGGTTTAACCCTCGTATGTCAATAAGGGGAACGAAAGGCCTATTTTGGAATTTCGGCTACTGAGAGACACAAAGGGAAAGAGTTGGAACTCTTGACCCATGAAATCCCGAAAGCATCAGGACTGTCCATTTTGAGGACAGGTGGCAATGATCTAGTCCATTTCGCGAACTTGGGTATCGCGAGTCGGGAGATGGAGTTCCTTGCACTTCAAAACTCCGAGTCACAAGATCATNTTTGAAGTTAGGTATCGTGAGCTAGGAGGTGGAGGCCTTTTCTCTATACAATCCCAAGTTGCGAGCTCGCGATGCAATCTGAATAGTCGATCAAGGAGGAAGGAGAGTCGTGAGATCTGGCATCTCGCCACATCGTGTATCAAAGGTTCAGAAGGTGAAGGAGCTGCACTTTGATCGCTGAAGTCGCGAAGTGTCGAGTGCCAAGACTCATGTGAACACGTGGTGCGTCCGATTGGTGGGACCGCATGGTTGACAGGTGGCACAAAAAAAAAGCACATAGAGAAGGTGGGAGCAGGCGACGGATGGAGGACACACGTCACTTGGGGAAGGAGTCTACCTATCGTTGACCATTATTTTTTCGTGGATTCGCGAAAGAAGAGCAGGAATACTCAACACTCCAACTTGTGAGATTGTGAGTTGCGAGAAGTGCGAAAAGGAAGTCAACCATTGTCTCTCGAGGTTTCGCAAAGGGAGAGTGCCAAAGTTCAACACTCCAACTCGTGAGGTCACGAGTTGCGAAGAGGCGCTAGTACTTAGCCCTAGCTGATGGTTACGTGTGGAGGGCGTTGTCAAGGAAGGAGTCATATCCCATCGCATCTCGGGTATCAACATTTGGAGAAAGAGGAGTTGAGGGTGTTTGACCCACGAACTCACGAGTTGTGAGAAAGCGCTTGTGATAAGGCCCAGTTGAGGTCATATGGAGGTGTAAGACTCGCGCCTGGTGTTAAGTTGCACAGGGCGGGTCTTCGTAAAGGACCTATGGATTCAATTCAAGGGGGGTTCCAGTAGGATCCCAAAGAGCCATTTCATCTCAGACGAACATCGATCCAGAGACCAGGAGGTCAATGGACCTTACTAAGGTAGGGGGTTCTACATCATGTGGTATAGAGACTGGGAGGTCAGTGGACCTTGCTCAGGTAGTGATCCAGGTGGATCCAAAACCACTTGAAAATACTCAAATGCATAAAAGGAGGATCTAGGAATGACCCAGAAGTCTCATAAGGGTCCCTAGGCTCAGAAAAATGATTAAAAATCAAATTTTTTAGAATTGGATGAAACCAACGCCATTGCGTCTGGGTCATTCTCCCAATTTCAACCATATATTTATTTTCTCAAACAGAGCTCGTATGAAGAAGTTATGACACTCTGAAGTTTTTCGAAAACAACGACAAAAAGTCAAACAGTCAGTAGACCATACTGATGACATTAGCAGTACGGATGTTGACGTCAGCATGACACATGGCAGGCCGTACAGGTGACAAGTGGCAGGTCGTACAGGTGATGACATCAACAGTACAGATGATGATGTCAGTAGGACACGTGGCAGGCTGTACAGGTGACACGTGGCAGGCCGTACAGGTAATGACTTTAGTAGTACGGATGATGATGTTAGTAGGACACGTGGTAGGTATTACAGGTGACTCGTGGTAGGGCCATATAGGTGATGACATCAACAATATGGATTATGATGTCAGTAGGATAGGTGGCAGGTCGTACAGGTGACACGTGGCAGGTCCGTACAGATGATGATGTCAGCATGACACATGGTAGGGCCGTATGAATGATGATGTCAACAAGGAGTGTGGCATCAGCCAATGAGAGGTTGACACATGGCCCGATCAGAAGGTGCCATGTGTCCCCTTCTAGAATCCTAACAGTTTGGCAGATTCAACCAAATCTGGCAGTTACCGCCAAATCTGGAGGAGGTTCGCTAAATTTGGTGAACTAGTTAGCAGCTCTGCTTATTTAGATGGGCATGCAAAATGAGGCAGAGGGGGGGGGGTTGGTAGATGCTGCATTGGAATCCATGCCAGGAGATGTCCTAGGTGACCTGCTCATAAATAGGTCGACTTTATACTTAAAAGTTGCAGAATTTGGAGAGGATTCTGAATATGCTCTCTGTTTCTTTATCAGAGTAGTTGAACAACAAAGTGCTTTCAGAAGATGAGTGGGGACGCTTTTCGAGACTATACAGATCTGACAGACAGAAGCTTCATTGGAATTTGTGCCAGGAGGTGTCCAAGGCGACCTACTCAGAAATAGGTCGACTTTATACTTAAAAGTTACAGAATTTCGAGGGGATTCCAAATATGTTCTCCATTTTTTCATCAGAGTAGCCGAACATAAAAGTTCCTCTAGAGCCCATTTGAGCGAGCCAAGTATACTCGAGTTTACAGTCAAAAGTTACAGAATGACGTTTTCCAGCCACCTATGATGTCTGTTTCTACCCAGAATTACAGATCTGAAAGTTGGTTTTTGAGAGCTTTTATGTAAGCCTTTTCTTTGTAATTTTTAAGCATTTGAGATTAATTAAAGAGCGGTCGCACTGTTGGAGTGGACCCGGAGACGTAGCCAGGAAGTCTGGTGAACTCCGTTACCAAATCTTGTTCATAGATGGTTTGCTTACATGTTTATGTGCTCATATGATTGATGGATATTCTTTAATTTTTCATTACAAAGATGGTTAACAGTTAAAAATTTCACATGTAAATAATGGTTAAAAGATCTTGAATTTTAGATCAAGTAAAATTTTCAGATCAAGTTGGTATCAGAGCGAGGTTAACCATTTTCTTTGTGAGTTGATGTTAACAAGATCCAAGCTTCAGCGTGGTGAAGGAGAACTTGAAGAGTTTGATCCAGAGATTGGTTCAAGAAGAGG
>SNQJ01S0104052.1:53898-67326 GCA_010110895.2 Picea sitchensis | reverse complement strand
CCACTAGATATCTGTGGAATTGTGTTGGGTAGTCCATACTTATATGATCAAAAAACGATCTTCTATTGAGAACATAATCAGTATCACTTGTTTAAAGAAGGAATTGAGTACATAGTGCATTCACATTCATTCAAAAACGACAAATCATTGGACACTACACAACAATTAAAAAGGGTTGTTAACGCAAGTTGGAATTTGGCACTTATGTCTATACAATGTAAGGAAGAAAAGAATCCTAAGCATGAAAAAGAAGTGTAATTTCACTACAATGCACCTGTGTTGGTTGATAGTGTTTGTATGGTTAAAAGTCAACATGGTTCGGGTACAATCTCTTTCACATGTTCAATGTTTATATTTAGCTTATTACTCATCAACAGTATGTGGTTGGGTTCGACAATGTTGAATGAAGATGTGATTAATAATGTGATTAATGTACTTAAAAATGTCAGTGCAATGTTGATTGTTGTATTGTTGAGTCAGATGTATAGGTTCCAGGAGGAATGGATAGGTGATACAGGACAAGTGAGACAAACATGTCCTCACTTATTTTTTGAATGATTTCATGCTTTTTGTGCTCCAAAAGCTTCACAATGGGGAGGTGTGATCCAAGTGGATCCAAAACCGCTTGAAAATACTCAAATGCAGAAAAGGAGGATATAGGAATGACCCAGAAGTCTCAGAAGGGTCCCTAGGCTCAGAAAAAAGCTTAAAAATCCAAGTTCTTAGAATTGGATGAAACCAATGCCATTGTGTCCAGCTCATTCTCCCGATTTCGGACATATATTTATTTTCTTAAGCGGAGCTCGTATGAAGAAGTTATGATGCTCTGAAGTTTTTCGAAAATAGCAACAAAAAGTCAAACAGTCAATAGACCGTACTAATGACATCAGCAATACGAATGTTGATGTCAGCAAGACACATGGCAAGATGTACAGGTGACATGTGGCAGACCGTACAGGCAATTATGTAAGCAGTACGGATGATGATGTCAGCAGGACACATGGCAGGCCATACAGGTGACACATGGTAGGCCGTATGGGCGATGACGTCAATAGGACACATGGCAGGTCGTACATGTGACATATGGCAGGGTTGTACAGGTGATGATGTCAACAGTATGGATGATGATGTTAGTAGGACACATGGTAGGCTGTACAGGTGACATGTGGCAGGTCTGTACGGATGATGATGTCATCAGGACACGTGGTAGGCCATACAGGTGACACATGGCAGGTCCATACGGATGATGACATCAGTAGGACATGTGGCAGGGTTTTACAGATGATGACGTCAGCAAGGTATGTGGCATCAACTAATGAGAGACTGACACATGGCCCAATCAGAAGGTGCCACATGTCGCCTTCTAGAAGCCCAGCAGTTTGGCGGATTCAGCCAAATCTGGCGGTTACCGCCAAATCTGGAGGAGGTTCACTAAATTTGGTGAAATATTTTGTGGCTCTTCTTATTTATCCGAGCACGCAAAATGATGTAGAGGGGGGTTGGCATACACTGCATTAGAATCCGTGCCAGGAGATGTCCCAGGTGACCTGCTCTGAAATAGGTCAACTTTATACTTAAAAGTTGCAGAATTTCGAGAGGATTACGAATATGCTCTTTGTTTCTTCATCAGAGTAGACAAAAAGAAAAGTGCTTTCAGAAGAGGAGTGGGCATGCTTTTTGAGACTATATGGATCCGACAGACAGAAGCTGCATTGGAATTCGTGCTAGGAGGTGTCTTAGGCGACCTGCTCAAAAATAGGTCGACTTTATAGTTAAAAGATGTAGAATTTCAAGGGGGTTCCAAATATGCTCTTCATTTTTTCATTAGAGTATCCAAATAGAAAAGTGCCTCCAGAGCCCATTTGAGCGAGCCAAGTATGCTCGAGTTTACAGTCAAAAGTTGCAGAATGACGTTTTCCAGTCACCTATGATCTGTTTCTGCCCAGAATTGTAGATCTGAAAGTTGGTTTTTGGGAGCTCTTATTGATCCAGATGGATATCAGTGGCCACCCACCTTTTCCAACTATCTCAAAACAGTTTTCTGACATTTTTGGCAATTTACTATTTTTAGCAGTTTTTACTTCTGGGGTTATTTTGAGGGCCTAAATGAAGGTTTCTCGGTATATAGCTCCTCAATGATATCCAAAGGCATTATTGAGCCCCCAAAATGAATATTTTCAGTGATACCTTTCCAACGGGCTATCACACACCTAAAACGGAGATCGTATGCAAAAGTTACGACCCCGGGAAGTTGATGTACTAGCTTACCCAAACGGGGCCCACATGACTTTTGGCATTTCATCTCCTAGGGTTAGGTTTTTGGATGTCTAGGGTTTTTGGAATTATTTATTATTGTAAAAATGCCTTCAGAGCCTCATTGTAACCTTCTTCTTGTGAATGCACGTTGCCTTCACATCTCTTCTCAGAGATAAGCCGCCACCATTCCAACAAGCTTGTTTCTGCTACATTTTACAGTTTCAGCTTATTTCATTATTGAATAGAAAACCAGTTTTACTGTATCTCTGTTATTTTGTGTTAAGCACATGTTAATAATCTATATTCATTTTGTTCTACTCATAAAAACCAGATCACTTATGTAAGCCTTTTCTTTGTAATTTTTAAGCATTTGAGATTAATTAAAGAGCGATCGCATTGTTGGAGTGGATCCGGAGACGTAGCCAGGAAGTCTGGTGAACTCCATTACCAAATATTGTTCATAGATGGTTTTCTTACATGTTTATGTGCTCATATGCTTGATGGATATTCTTTAATTTTTCATTACAAAGATGGTTAACAGTTAAAAATTTCACATGCAAATAATGGTTAAAAGATCTTGAATTTTAAATCAAGTAAAATTTTCAGATCAGGTAGGGGGGTCTGTATCATGTGGTATCAGAGCTGATTTTTGTCTGTATATTTCAGACAAAAGAGAAAAGAGGAGACAATTACTTTGTTCACAGTCAAAGGAGAGATGGTGGGAGAAATTATGATGACATCAAGTGGAATCAGAAGCAGAGTGTTGATGCTCTATGGTGATTGTTGCAGGGTGTGAAGTAGTCAATAGACAGCCAGGTGAGTTGTAGGAGGACATGGAGATGCTCTCAGACACATAGTGATTCATAGGTTTTCCAAGAGGGAAGAAAGGGAATAAAATGGCTACTGAAGGCCGTGAGCATGGTAGAAGAGGGGACTACCAGCAGATGAGTAAGGCAAATCTCGACAAATAACTCGCTAAGATAAGAGCGAAGATGGAGGTGTTTGAACTGTGGCAACAACAAAATGGAAAATCATGATGGGTATATGAATGGCCCATGGAAAAGAAGGTGAAGTGGCTAGTCAAGGAGTTGTTGGCCAAAAGATAGTAAAGGCTATTAAAGAAGTGGCTAAGGTATGTTGAAAGCCTCAGTGACACAAAGTTGGTTTGCATCTGTGAGCCAGAAGTTGGAGACACCCTTAGTGATGAGGAAGAGAGATCAGTTTCAGGTCTCATAAACTGCCAGGAGGGAAGAGATGAATTTTCCAATCGCCAGGTCAGCAATGAAATGAGATCATTGGAGTATCTCATAGACTGTCAGGAGGACAGCCATGGAAATTCATGTTGTCAGGTGGGCAATGGTAAAATATTAGTAGAAGGTCTCGCATACCGCTAGAGGAGCAGTGTTGAAAGTTCAGAATGCCAGGTGGGAAATGAGATGGGATCACTGGATCTCAGCAAAAAACTGCCATACTACTAGGTGGGCAAGGGAGGGAAAATGAACTCAGAGGAGAGTTTGGATCAGCAAGGAGTGCTGACAGGAGAATATCAGAGATACATTCTAATCATTGGGGGAATTGAAGTATTCCTACCAAGCATCCCAGTTGAGGCAAAAGCATGTGTTGCAGAGGCAACAATAGAAGATAGACAACCAGTAGAGACTGTCATGGAGGAAGAAATGGAGAAGACACTGACGTTTTCCCGAAAAGCAGAAGATAAGCATTCAATAGAATGTCTCAAAATTTTCAGCCAAGAAGTTGGACAGGAAATCACTGCGGTACTGGAAGCTGCAGAAGAAGTAGAAGAGGAGGAAGTAGACAACATGGATTTTGTTGATCTGTATGAAGAATTGGAATATCTAGAGAAGAGGGTGATAGTGCAAAGCTTGCACATCCAACAGATCAAGTTAGAAGCAGATAGAGGAGCATACCAACCCCAGGAGCAGCTGGGAAAAGTTAGACTTAAGCCAACACAAAGAGAAATGGTAGTAGAAGAACTGCCATAGGAAGAAGGTAAACAAAAGATCAGTGAGGAGACTATAGAGCTGGAGTTTGCAACAAATTGGCCACTTAGTGCCACAGAGAGAAATAAAGATAGCAGGGGGGATCAAGTTGATCTACCCATTGAGATGAAGGAATTGCAGCAAAGAGGACTGCATAAGGAGAGCTAGCCATGGGAGCAACTGGACAAGGTGATAGAGGAAATCAGAAGGCCGATGTTGATTTCAACAGAAAGAATGCCAGCAATGAGAGGATGATCAGAAGGAATCATGTAAGAGAAACACGGAAGAAGAAGCAACAACAATAGCAACAACATAGCTGGAAAAGAGCGGATGGACAGCTCCAAGGGAAAGTTTGGGATCCAGGTGGATTTCAGTCCTAGAGAAAAGGAGCTCATGATCAGGAGATCATGATTTTTCCAGCTGAGTAGTATGATGTAGGAGCATCGCTCCAACTCAACATAAGCACCAGCCAACAAGCACATCCAGCGTGCATTCATGAAAAGGAGAGGCGCATCTCTTGTTTTCCAATTTTTGAAATTGAATTTAATGTTGTAAGGATGATAGAGACCGACCATGCCTTTGTACAGGTAGTGGTTCAGGTTTCCTTAAATTGTTACCTAAAGCTAAGTCTAGATCAGTCAAATCTATGACTTCCATTTATGTAATGAAGTCACTATGTGATAGCGATAGCTCAAAGATGGTGAGGTGGAGGATAAGCTCGAGAGAGCCCTCATTTTGTAATAGGGAAAATAGAGATATAGAGAGAGAGCACTCAGGTAGAGAGGTCTCAGGGGAGACAGAGTTGAGACTTGTTACAGTCCAGCATTTGTAAACATTTGTATAGACATTTGGAGATGAATACAAAGAGCAGTTTTTCCTACCGATGAATTGTTTGTGCATGAATATGCATTTGAATGTAACTTGTATGCTGTAAATACAGGTTATACATAGATTTTACTATCTGTTTGTGAGTTTTTCGGTTTCTGTCTGGGTTCTTTGGGCTGTGCAAGGAGTGCACAATAGAACACTGGAATTTTTGGAGCTAGCACAAAGAGTGTGCATTTGAACTCTGCGGAGTCAGAAAGAACGTGCAAGGAGTGCACACCAGGGGAATTCACAGACTCAAAGGAATCCTGAGATTTATTGAATACTCTGAAGGAGGAACTGTGCAAAGGTAGGCACAGAGAAGAAATAGAACTATCAAAGGTTCTATAAATCTCTGCCAGGAGGGCATTGAGCGAGTGCATAGAGTGCACCAGAGGACTCTATTTTGAGTTATGAGAAAAGAGAAGTGTCAAGAAGAAGTAACTTACAGAGTTACTGAAAACTCTGTGAAGAAAGGATTTGCAAGGTGTTCATTGAGTAGAAGAATTCTAGGAGGACGTGAAGCATTTCTTTGCAAGAAATACTTCGGATTGAGTTATCCAAAACTCGGCAGCACAAGGAGCGTACGAATAAGGACTTGATGAAAGTTCTTAAGCTCAGAAGGAATAGTGCAAGGAGTGCGCTCAGAGTGAACTTATTTCAAGTTTAAAATCTCAAGAGGTGGAGCATTTCTCTAATGCAGATGAGACCCGAAGGAATCAGACTCGCAAGAGGAAGAATCGAGGGCTGAGACCTTCAAGACTTAGAAATATTCTAAGTCAGAAAGACAAGAAGGTTCAGGAGGAGAACATGCAAGGAAGACAAATCTAAACCATCAGATATCACGCAGATAGATGAACAGCATTGGATCTGGAGGAAGGTGCGTAGAGTTTAACCTATGGGTTGGTCACGCAGGAGAGTAGCTGAAACGGATGGTGGATACAGTTCGTGGAGAAGTGCCAAGTTTTCATGAACTGTTAGATCCAGAAGAAGCTACATGAGGTTTAACCCTCATATGTGAAGAAGGGGAACGAAAGGCCTATTTCGGCATTTCGACTACCGAAAGACACAAAGGGCAAGAGTCAGGACTCTTGACACATGAAATACCGAAAGCATCAGGACCATCCATTTTGAGGACAGGTAGCAACGATCTGGTCCATTACGCGAACTCGGGTATCGCAATCCGGGAGACAGAGTTCCTCGCACTTCAAAACCCCGAGTCACGAGATCACGAAACTGCGAGGCCGATCCATTATATGAAGTCGGGTATCGTGAGCTAGGAGGCAGAGGCCTTTGCTCCACACAATCCCAAGTCATGAGATCGCGATGCCATCTGAACCGTCGATTAAGGAGGAAGGAGAGCCATGATATTTGGCATCTCGCCACATTGTGTATCAGAGGTTCGAAAGGTGAAGGAGATGCAATTTGATCGTTGAAGTCACGAAGTGTCGAGCGTCGAGACTCATGTGAACACATGGTGCGTCCGATTGGTGGGACCGCGTGGTTGACAGGTGGCGTAAACAAAAAGCGCACGGAGAAGGTGGGAGTAGGCGACGGATGGAGGAAACATCTTGCATGGGGAATGAGTCTACCTATCATGGACCATCTCATCTCGTGGATTTGTAAAAGAAGAGCAGGAAGGCTCAACACTCCAACTCGCAAGATTGCGAGTTGTGAAAAGTGCGAAAAGGAAGTCAACCATCGCCTCTCGGGGTTTCACAAAGGGAGAGTGCCAAAGTTCAACACTCCAACTCGTGAGGTTGCGAGTTGGGAAGAGGTGCTAGTACTTAGCCCTAGCCGATGGTTACACGTGGAGGGAACTGTCAAGGAAGGAGTCATACCCCATCGCATCTCATGTATCGATGTTTGGAGAAAGAGGAGTCGAGGGTCTTTGACCCATGAACTCGCGAGCTACGAGAAAGTGCTTGCGCAAAGGCCCAGTTGTGGTCTTATGGAGGTGTAAGGCTCACGCATGGTGTTCAGTTGTGTAGGGAGGGTCTTCATAAAGGACCTATGGATTCGATTCAAGGGGGGTTCCAACAGGAGCCCAAAGAGCCATTTCGGCTCAGAAGAACATCGATCCAGAGATCAGGAGGTCAGTGGACCCTACTAAGATAGGGGTGTCTGCGTCATCTCGGATACCTGAAGCATGGGGCTCACCTAAGGGCCCTTTGGATTCTGAGGCATCTATGGTTTCTTCGCACCCTATTTCTCTGTTGATTGATATGACAATCATGTCGATGCAATCATCACCTGAACTCACTCCCATTTTTAAGGGTGATGTGTCTCTGGTCCATGTTATCATGCATCCTATCCAACCAATGGTTGATACAGCAGTCATGTCGATGCAATCTTCGACTGACACTCCTCTTCATGTAGGGGATGATGCTTCTCTTGACCTTGTTGTCTTGCATCCTGTTCAACCAATGGTCATGTCAACGCAATATTTGACCAACCCCACCCCTTTTTTTGGAGGTTATGTATCTCTCGACCTGGTTTTCTAACATCCTATTCAACCAATGGTTGAATAAGTGGTCGCGCTAATGCAATTTTTGGTCGATCCCACTCTTCTAGTTCTAATTCTAGTGATATACTGTATATACCATGTCGTCAGCATCCCTGACAACGCTCCTTCTGAACATGAGAGATTTTTTCTCTCCCCAAGTACTCCCCTTCCATGTCTTGAGGAGATCCCTTTCGATTGGGATGGTCTTGTGGGGTATCCAATGCCCCCTCCTATGTCTTTTCTAGTAAGAGACATTATCTGATATATCACGAAGATGATATCCTCGACTAATGCTTTATCCTCCTGGACTTGGAGAGATTTGGTTTTTCCCAAGCTTATGTCGGCTATTTGTAAGATGTTGACATTCCACAGAAGGTCCGCACATGAGCCTTGGCCTCCCCTGTGACTTGCCACCTAGAATCTCCCTAACGAGTCTGAGTTAATCTCTTTTATGACTCGTTCAAAAAAGTGAAAAGATTGTTGAGTGATTTGTCCCTTTCACACTCGTTAAATTGGACTTGAAAGGTCATGAGTATTAGTTAAGCTCTTTTCAGAATCCTTTTCAAAAAGCGAAAATATTGCCGAGTGATTTGTCCCTTTCACACTCGTTAAATCGGATTTGAAATATCATGAGTCTTAGTTAAGCTATTTTCCGACTCGTTATCAAAAAGTGAAAATATTGTCGAGTGAACTTGTCTTTTTCACACTCGTAAATTGGTTTTGAAGAGACATCTACTTGGCACAAGTTTATCCCTTTTTCACGCCAGGTAGACTAAAATACATAAAAAATGACATCTTTTGGCATTAAGTTGTGATTGCATCTCATACCCCTTCTTGCAGTATTGAGCCTATAGCCAGTTCTCGTGTTGTGTTATAAACCATTCGCGTCAATAGTTTTGCATCCTCAACCAAGCAGAGCCTTGTTGGCCCTTGACCAAATTTTGAGGATCCTTAGTCATGTTAGACCTATTTTTGGGACTTCGACAGGCTATCGAAGGTGGATTGCAAGGGCGAAGCAGAGATCATGGGATATTAGCCCCCTTTTAGGGATTTTTGGGATTTGGGATTATGTAACGGGCATGGGGATGTCGGCCCATGGGTTTACCCATGTTTAGGCCAGATTTTGTACTATGTAAATAAGTAGCTAGGTGATGTAAGAAGTAGACCTAGTAGGCCGGTGTGCTAAGTACTAAGTGAGTATGAATGGCTAAGTTCGAATGACAAGTTAGTTGCAGGTGGTGTTAAGTGCAAGTAACAATTGTAATTTCTTTTTGTATGTCTACAAGGTTGAGTGCAAGTGGCTATAAGGGACTGTATCTAGGCTTTTTTCTATAACCTAGCTTGGGGAAGGAGCATCTAGCGAAGAGTGCACAGATCTCTTGTCCTCTGCGAAGTTGATCTGAAGGCTATGTGCATATAAGAAGGTTGAAGAAAGATAATAAAGAATATGAAGAGTTGGTGGACGTAGCCCCAGGGTGGGGGTGAACCACATACATCTCGTGTTATGAATTCTCTATGTGATGCGTTAATGTGTTTATGTATTTACTTGCTTAGTGATTTGATATAGATGAATGATAGGTAGATCTGTTGATGTTGAATAATGTGAATGAATGCTAGATCTGATCTCTATTTGTATGCTTAGTGTTTGGATCTGTTGAATCAGTTGAAACTACGTTGTGTTGTAACTAGGGTTTATTTGCACTGAAGACAAAGATTGAATGCTATTGAACTATAACTGCTAAGTGTTATGTAAGGTGTTACAATCACATATATGTGTCCCAGCTAAGGTTGTAGACACTGGAGTCTTGCAACCACCCCTGCCTATACCTCGTATGAGAATTCATATGCTTCGCAGGTGTTGCTGAAAGGGTCAGTAGTTAGGGTTTTTTTGGTGTGTTGTTGTAGCGTTGAACCCTAGGTCTGCCCCTGTGAAAACAAACCTTGTTTATATCAGTCATAATTTGACACCCTATAACTAGGAAGGAACATTCCCCTGAGTGTCCATCTCCTGCATGCAATTCCCTACATTGAGCATAGGTACGTTCCACTGCTAGAACTAGCTTTACTTACTTGCGACACTCGTTTCCTCCTTTGTATCATAGAATTCATTTTTTATGAAAAAACTAAAAAAAGATGGGTGGGAAGGGAGTATTATCTTATATCAGCAACATTCATGTTTCCTTTGAATAGAGCACAAAGTTGTTTGAGTCCATTCATCATAATTTTGGGTTTAGCATGGCCTTATGAAGTTGAGCTCGTTACAGAGTCTTCTCTATCGACTGGTTACTCTTCTAGTCCCTAGAGGGAACTTCATTGATGCCTCTTGCATCTCAGGATTTTATCATTGGGTCTATGCTGCTAGGTTCCACCATATGTCTCTTGCTCTTGTTCAAAGGAAGTCTATCAACCTGTGTCAGCAACTCCTCAGAAATCTTGACTTTGCATGTCGGCCATACCCTCAGTTTGTCTTAGAATCACATAATACTTTAGTCCTATCATGCACCCTGACCCTACTTCCATCATTGGTAGGTAACCTTGAACCCATCAGTCGGCATTTCATCATTGGTCACTGACTGGGTGGTTTCCCTTGTGTTTGATGATAAGACATTTATTCACACATTGGGATTTGTGCAATGTCTTGGATGCCATTAGCCTTATTGGTGGTCTCCTCGCCTTTGTCAATATTTTTTCATCATTGGTTGCTATTCAGAGGGTCTTTTTCATGTACCACTTTCTCTTGGCACACACGAAATATGCACAGGGTTGTTGGTTCGTGAACTTGTTCTTCATCCAATTTCCACCAAATCATGAAGCTCCTTCTTTGTACTTCATGTTGACTGATGAGATATGCCTTAATTCTCTCCTTTAAGCGGGTCTCTTTCCATCAACATGAGCCCATTTATTCTAGAAACGAGGCCTAGATTTCTATGAGTACCTTGAGGCTTCTAGTCATTAGTGGTAGGGTCTCTTTCCATCGACAGTTGGGAATACATAAATGTCTCTCGATCAATGGATTCTTCAAGTGTTCGACAGCGAATCCTCTATTCACACTTGTAAGAATGTACTTGGTGCCTTGATACCCACTTTCATTATCAGTGGGTTGTCTCTCATTTGTTAATGGTATACATCAATGACCAGTAATCAAACAATGTCTCATTTTGTTCGACCTCAACTCCTTTATTCACATGATGTAGACTTGCACCTTTGGTGGATTGTGTAGAAGACTTCAAGAAATCACTATGTGGTCATACCTTTCCTGAGTTGTTTCCTCCTTTTAATTTGGACCAATACCTATACTAATTTAGTGATCATGGGAGATCATATTGTACTCCATTGTATACATATATATTCAGTTTGGTTTTGAGACTAGTTCTACTGGGCCTTGCTCGTGACTATGACATCTTTTTGGCATGTAACCGCATTTGTATTTTCCTATTCATGGCCACAGACATTTGTTTGGTATATTTTTCATATGGATCTGTAATGTATATTGGTAGCCATGTATGCAAAGTCAGTACAAAATGTAATGAGCGATCGAGTTCATCCAGTTGGTTCTCTACCATCCACTTCTGGGTTATTTATAATGTATTTCGGCCATCACAGATTCTCCTCTGACCTGACACATTAGGGAGCATTTGTTATAGAAAGATTTGACTCACCCTATGAAATCTTACAGAGAGGGCCTTATTCCATTCCCCCATGGAGACTTACTTTCCCTGATTGATAAATAAAAAGACAAAAACAAATATTTGTCCACAAGTGTGCACCTTGAAAGCTACATAGCAAGCGTATACATTGGCTGCTCCACTACAGCCCGTGTACATCGGGATTTGTGCCAGAAAATCAAAATTAAATGTCGTTTTTCCATGTCACGACATGAGATCTATGATCATTGGCCTGCCATATACTGGAAACGTTCTGATCGGCCCTTCATTTTCATTTTGAAGGCTATAAAGAAGTCAATTCTGAGCTAAGGAAAAAGAGGAGAGAATTCAACTTTGAGAGCAAAGTTACTCTGGAGAAATTATTACTTCAATATTGAGTATGCATCCATTTGTCATTTAAGTTTGAACAAAATGTTCAGACCCTGAGATCTTCACTTATTGATGGAGAACCTCTTTGTCTCCCTTATATGAGCTTTCCTTTGGTGGAGGATTGAAGTGGTGGAGGGCTAGTTGGAAGGAACTCAGTTTCTTGGTTCTGAACCATGATGACACATAATTTTGTAATGTTTTCACTTATGCTAATCATTTATTAATAGAAATACTCCTTTCCCGTCCAATTGATATCTTGCAAATATATGTTTTATGATCCATGGGTTTTGTATATTGATGGATTATGCTATCTAATGTGCTAACTTGTTATATCATCACTATATGCTTGCTCTTCTTGTTTGTTGAGAACTTGTTGTAGGTATAAATCTTTGGGTCAAAGTACTCAACGGTGGATATCCTCAAACGTTTGGACGAGGTAAGCCTCTTTATTACTTCTCTTGCAAATTAGTTTATATAGCATATGTTGGAATTGACTCGATTTCTACAGTCATACCTGTCTATTGTGGTTCTGATCCGGATTATTTTCGGCACGAAATGAGAGCGGAGATATAATAAAGAATTGCACAGAGATATTGCAGATATTCAATAATATAACAGAAATGTAGATGCAACCATAAACACATATATACAGTAATACACGATTTCTAATAATCAGAGAAATGTACAGAGACTGTAAAAAATACAGAGTGAAAAACTCGCTAGAATGGTGGCAGCTTATCTCTGAGAATAGATGTGATGGCTACTCGCATTCGCAAGAAGATGATTACAATGAGGCTCTGAAGGCCCTTTTACAATAAACGGGAATGCCAAAAGTCCTAGACATCCAAAAACCTAACCCTGGGAGATGAAGCGCCAAAAGTCATGTGGGCCCTGTTTGGGTAAGTTGGTGCATCAACTTCCCGAGGTCATAACGTTTGCATACGATCTTCGTTTTAGGCATATGATAGCTCGTTGGAAATATCTATCCGAGGCCTACAATGATCGAGACAAAATAGCATCATTGGATACTATTTTTCCCAAAAAACATCGTTTAGGGCCTCAAAATGACCATGAAAGTTCAGGACCCGAAAAAACTACTAAAAATAGTAAATTACCAAAATTGCCAGAAACATGTTTTGGGCAAGTTGGAGAAGGTGGGTGGATCGATATCCACCTGGATCAATCCTCCCTCCTTAAGAAGAAATGTTCTCCATTGCATTGAGTTTCTGAGGGAGAGGGGAAAGCGATTGCTGAAACTGAATCTTGGTGATCTGCTTGCCTTGCTGGAGAAGTGGCGTTGCTTAGCTTGTTGAAGGCTATCACAAACCTTTGGCTAGAAGGTTTGGACCTTTTTAACCAGTCTGGCTATTTTAGATGACTGTGTGCAAAAGGAATCTTCATGCTTTGATACAACCTTGTCGACCTGCTTATGTTGGATAGAAGGTTCTTAGGCTGAAGCTGTGGTGGTTGCAGTATCCTTCTGTTCACCCTTTGAACAGATTGTGGAGAAGATGAATTTTGTAGTATGAGATACTACCTTGCAGCACTGTCTAGGTGGGGCAGTAGTTGGAACTACCTCGGGTATTCTGTAGAGATGACCCCCAAGAGTAATAATGACACTATGGGGTCGAGACTCATAGATACAATGGCGTTTCCACATATATGGCTGGCCCAAGAGAACATCAGAGACATCCAGTGGGGAAACATCACATAATACCTCATCCTTGAAGGGTTGGATGCCGTATGACAATCGACACTACTAGCTGAC
>SNQJ01S0104052.1:27283-53888 GCA_010110895.2 Picea sitchensis | reverse complement strand
AAAAGTCATGTGGGCCCCGTTTGGGTAAGTTGGTGCATCAACTTCCCGGGGTCGTAACTTTTGCATACGATCTCTGTTTTAGGCGTATGATAGCTCATTGGAAAGATCTATCTGAGGCCTACAACACTCAAGAAAAAATAGCATCATACACCTAAAATGGAGATCGTATGAAAAAGTTACGACCCCAGGAAGTTGATGCACCAACTTACCCAAACGGGGCCCACATGACTTTTGGTGCTTCATCTCCCAGGTTAGGTTTTTGGATGTCTAGGAATTTTGGCATTCTCGTTTATTATAAAAGGGCCTTCAGAGCCTACAATGCTCAAGACAAAATAGCATCGTTAGATGCTATTTTGCAAGAGAAACATACCCAAAAAAAACATCATTTAGGGCCTCAAAATGGCCCCGGAAGTTCAAGACCCGAAAAAACTGCTAAAAATAGTAAATTACCAAAATTGCCAGAAACATGTTTTGGGCCAATTGGAAAAGGTGGGTGGCCACCAATATCCACCTGGATCAGGTTCACCCTATCCATAGAGAGATTTTCCTCGTAACAAGAGGGTGTCTCAGTGGCTTGAATTGCATGGAGTTGTGCAATAATTCTAGAATAACCGTTTTTGAGCATCTTTTCCATGCGATGAGAACTGATGATCTTCAGGAACAACCGGTGATTCCTTGGAACTTATATTGTTGGCCCTCCTGGTCGAATTGCATGGTTAATTCCTTAAAATCCATGAGAATGGGACCCAAAGTTCTTAGCCATTCTTCACCCAACACAATGTCACAACCACCCATGTCAATAGAAAACATATGATATTTCATGTGGTACTGACCAATTTGGAGATGCACATTTTTACAATGCCCACCACATTTCATGGACCCACCATTGGCAATCATGATTTGAAAAATATTGGCGACACCGATATAGCAATTAGTTTCTTGGGCAATGCGGCGATGAATAAAATTATGGGTGTTCCCACTATCAACAAGAATGATGACCTTCCTATGCTTAATGTAACCAATTAGCTTGAGGGTTTGGGGAGAAGAGAATCCAGTGAGAGCATTTAGGGAAATGATTGGTTCTACTTCGGGAGGGTCTGAGGGAGGGGTCATGTCAGTGGGTTCAAGTGACACGGTCATAAGGGGATCCTCAACATCTTATTCTGAAACATCCTTCGAGATGACCCTAAAAATATTTTTTTCCTTACACGTTTTCCCAGGAAAATATTTTTCATCACAATTATAACAAAGGCCTTTGAGTTGGAATTCATCCATTTCTGCCCTGGTCAATTTTTGGATCTTTAGTGGAGTAGGAGGAGTGGGAGTGACTGGTTTAGTGCGAGGAATAAAGGGGGGTTTTCGGTTTTGAGAAGAGACAACCTGTTGTGATTCATTAGATATTTTAGTAGAATCCACCCAAATATAAGGCCAAGACATGAGGACATGGGCATGAATATCATCGTTGAGGCCATTGATAAAACATTCTCAAAAAAAAGCATCAGACATGCCCTTTGTATGTAAATCCAATCGCTCAAAAGTGAATATAAAGTATTCCACTATGAAATATTGTTTCAACTTTGTCAAATAGCCTAAATGGTTTGTGTCAGTGTCAAAGAATTCATAAATGTACGCCACAAAGTGTGTCCAAGCCACATACCCTTAGCGGGAATTTTTTCTCCATTGCCACCATTGCCAACATTCTTGATCTAGATGAAGAAAACCATATCGGAGTTTGGCCAACTATTATGTAATTCCATACAAAGAGAAATAATGTTCCATTTGATTTACCCATCCAGTGGGATCTGAGCCCTAAAATTTGGTCACATCCACATGTGGAAGGCATAGGTCACGTTGAAAGGGATGGGGCTGAAAATTCTGGGAATGAGAGGAAGTTTCACCTTCGGTTTTAAAAGGTGGGTCAGATTAAGGAAGATCTCCAGGGATATGCATCTTGGCATAGATCATCGTAGTGAAGGATTCAAGCTGGGTAGTGAGGTATTGTTTGATGTCTTGCTTGAGATCCTCTATTTTGGCGTTGATGGATGAATGCGTGTTTTTATTGATGGTGCTAATATTGGCACTGAGTTGTCTCACTTCGTGTTGGTTTTTTGTGAAATTAGTGTGCAATGAATTGAAGCGATATTCCAAGTCCTATCTATGGGTGTGGGCCATGATGAAGAGGGAACATGAAAAGGGGTGGGTGGGACCACATAGAAAATGGGTTATGGGTGGGACCACACAGATCCAGTTCGACCTGCGACTTGGGATCACTACAGCTTCTTTGATTATATATTTGATTATAATGTCACTAATTAAATTGATGTGTATTTGTGTAGGTAATCATGTTTATAGGAAGCCACAGAGGCAGACGATGGGGTACTAGGGGAGGAGGTGTGACGCCCCTAGTAACATCCACACCCGAGGGGTCTAACCCCCAGGGAGACGAACAGGTTGTCAGGCNCTATGGGAAATGTGGTTGGGACGATGAGGTCCTTCCAGAGGATGTATGGGGCATTGATCATCCATTTGGATAGAGATGAGGCCAGGGTGTCGGTACCTCTTGAGGGTCCACCACACGCTGTGGTCGATACTGGTTATCATTCACTGCAAACTTGAGAAGGTCAATTTTCTCGAGTTCTTTGTTTCCCCGGACGGCATAGCCGCCGAGGCATGGTTGGAGAATATGATGATGTTCTTTGAACTTCACGACTATACCTCCATGCGCAACATGAAGGTCTGCATGGCGGTATTTCTACTAAAGGGGAGAGTTGTTGTATAGTGGAAGATGCTCCTGTTGCAACTGAACATGCAAGTCAAATATGTGTCATCGAAACTATTTGAGGAATCGTTTCGGAAGAGGTATTTATATAAGGAATTCATTGAGAATCATCTCAATGCATTCAATGCCTTGTGATAGGGTGGTCATACAGTGCACGAGTACGAGGCCCATTTCATGGAACTTCCTCGGTATTCTCCCCACATAAATACCAAGAAACTTACGGTAAACAAGCTCATGTTTGGCCTTAATGTCAGCATTTATGAAAAAGGTTAGGTTTCTAATGCCTCAAACCTTGCATGATGTTGTTCAAAAGGCCCTCATAGTAGAGGAGGAGCTTATCAGCGGGGGTCAGAGAAAGACTCCAGTGAGACCTACGGGACAACCATCATCTGGTGCGCAGCAGCATCGTACACTAGCTAGACATGCCCCTAGGTATCGAGGCACTCTGAGAGGATCCATATTCACTACACCTCAATGACCAATTCCTTAGCAGCAGACTCCTTACCGAGTACCAGAGCACCAACAATAGCATCGAACACAACAACAATAGTTTAGGCATGTTCAACAGAACAGACCAAGGTTCCAAGTCGTTGGGCCATCAGCTTCTACTTTAGGTACTAGGATTACCCCACTGAAGAAAAGGTGTTGGACATGTGGAGAGCCACATTACCTGCATGACTTCCAAGTGGAGAGGAATAGATCATCTGGATTAGCCAAACCCACTACCATGGGAGATTTGGGCAAGGCCCATCGGATTCATGCAGTGATGAATAATTGCTAGGAAGAGCACTAGTCTACTATGCTCGAGACGTCAGGCACCATTGTTGACCAGACCCTTAGTATTTTGATTGATCCAGGTGCTATAGAGAGTTTTATTTCTGGTGCAACACTAAGAAGAATTAAGGTAAAGGCAGATGAACAGGATGAGTTTAGCTTTGTAAAAATGGCTTTGGGAGCCAAACAAAACATTGGAGGGAAGGTTACGGGATGTAGCCTTAACCTGGGAGATTTTGTCACTAGGGCCAACATGTACATCATGATCTTAGGATCTTATGACATCGTGATTGGTATGGACTAGTTGGAATTGCATGAGGCGATACTCAATTGTAAGACAAATGGTTGAGCTTAGACGATGACAAGGGACAGAGACATGTGATTGTAGGTCAGAACCAGGGATTCTACCTAAGGTTCAGCTCTTCCTTGTAGCTACGGAAGAGCATGCACAAGGTATGTAATATTTATGCGATCCTTGCATTAAATGAGAAGAAAGTAGCAGAAGGCCTAGAAAACCTTCTGGTGGTGCGAGAGTTCGTAGACATCTTCCCTGAGAAGTTACCTGGGATTTCGCAAGAGAGGGAATTGGAATTTACCGTCAACCTAAAACTGGGAACTGAACCGATAGCAAGAATGCCTTATCGGATGTCAACCCCAGAGTTACAGAAGTTGAAAATGAAACTGAAGGAGTTGTTGGACCTAGGAATTATACGTCCAAGTGTGTCACCATGGGGTGCACCTGTTATATTCATATGGAAGAAGGATGGGTCGTGGAGACTCTGCATTGACTATCGTCAATTGAACAAGGAAACGATCAAGAATCAGTATCCATTGCCAAGAATTGATGATGTATTTGATTAGATGAAAGGTGCGACTATGTTTTCAAAGATCGACTTGAGGTCAGGGTATCACTAGTTACAGATCAAGGAGGAATACATCTCTAAGATCACCTTTAAGATGAGGTTTCAACATTATGAGTTTATTGTTTTACCGTTTGGATTGATGAACACCCCAAGGGTATTTATGAGTTTGATGAATGGGGTGTTCCACAAATACTTGGACATGTTTGTCCAAGTATTCATTGACTATATTTTGATTTATTCTCGAACGATGGAGGAGCATGACAAACACTTGCGCTTGGTACTACAGTTTCTACGAGAGAACAAATTGTATGGGAAATTGTTTAAATGCTTATTTTATCAATCAAAGATTCACTACTTAGGGCATGTCATCTCTAGTGAAGGTATCATTGTGGATCCAGCAAAGGTCGAGGCTATTATGGAATGGCATGTGCCAACAAATGTCCCCAAAGTGCGTAGCTTCATGGGTTTAGTGGGATACTATCGATGGTTCGTCAAGGGATTTTCGAAGATAGAAAATCTTATTATGGAATTGCAGAAGAAGAACAAGAAGTTCGTTTGGACCGAGAAATGCATGGAGGCTCAAGGAGCTGTTGACGACAAAACCAATACTAAAGGTCCCTGACATGGATGAGGATTTCTTGGTATGCATTGATGCATCCAAGGAAGGCCTAAGTGGATTCTTGATGCAGGATGGTCAAGTGATCACTTACATCTCGAGAAAGTTGAGAAGGAATGAGGAGAACTATGTGATGCATGATTTGGAGTTGTTATCCATTGTTTATGCCTTGAGAGTTTGGAGACACTACCTTACTGAACGAAAATTTGAACTAAAAATGGACCATTGTGTTCTACAACACATCTTTACTTAAAGTGACTTGAACTTGCGACAACAACGATGGTCAGAATTACTTAATGAGTACGATTTCGAGATTACTTACATAAAAGGAATAGTGAACAGAGTGGTTGATGCGTTGACTCAGAGACCACACATATTTTTGGTGATGCCTCTTCAGACGAATCTACGTGACAATATTCTAACTTTACAGTGCTATGATGACTAGTACAAAGAGTTCAAGGATTTTATCAGACAAAACACAATGATGGTACCAAAATTTGAGGGATTTACTATGGACAACGATGGATTATTGAGATTTAAGGGTCAAATTTACATACCTCCCAATGACAAGTTGAGGAGTTTGATCCTAAACAAGGCTCATAGAGCAGTGTACATGGCTCACCCAGGAGTCACAAAGATGAGGGCAGACCTTAAACCCTTATTCTTCTAGAAAGGAATGAAGTAGGACATACTCAACTACGCGGCAAGATGTCTAGAATGTCAGTTGGTGAACGCTGAACATAGACATCCTACAAGATTACTACAACCACACGCTATTTCGAAATCGAAATGCGAGGTCATTTTGATAGATTTCATTGTTGGAAGCCACTGACGGCAAGGAGACATGACTCGATTTTTGTAGTAGTCAACACTCTGACGAAGAGTTCACATTTTATCCCTGTGAGTACGACGTATTAGGCACCTAATGTATTTAGAGTTTTCATCAGTGAGATTGTGAGGTTGCATGTTGTGCCTAAGAGGATTATATCTGATAGAGGATCAGTGTTTACAGGATGATTTTGGACTAGTTTCTAAGAGGCCTTGGGAACCCAACTTAAATTTAGTACTCAATATCACCTGGAGATAGACGGGAAGACTAAAAGAACAAACCAAGTCTTGGAGAATATGTTGTGTATGTATGTGATGGACCAACAGAAGCATTGGGAATACTTATTTCCACTGGTAGAGTTTGCATATAACAACAGTTATCAAAGAACCATTAAGAAGGTGCCTTTCGAGTTTCTTTATGGGCGACCGTGTCAAATGCCTTTGAGTTGGGATCGGCTTGAGGATAGGGTCCTGGTGGAACTTGAAGCGATCCAAGAAATGGAAGACCAAATGAAAAATATAAGACAAAGGATAAAGGAAATGCATGATCGACAGAAGAGTTATGCTAATGCGCATCGTGTCGATCATAGTTATGAAGTTGGCGACCGATTCGTCTTGCGGGTAAAACCACATAAGAGTTTGATCAAGTTTGGAAAGGGTGCTAAACTCTCTCCTAGTTTTGTGGGAACCTTCAAGATTATGGAAAAGAAGGGGTCCCTGGCCTATCAACCAGCCTTTCCTGATTCTTTGAGGTGTATGCATGATGTTTTTCACCTATTTTTTTTGAGACATTATGTTAGTGATCCTACACATGTTATTGACATGAGTTTGTTGCAGGTATCGGATGAGGGTTCTCTCATGGCAGAGCCAATCTGCATCTTGGACCATCACATTCGAAAGCTACAGCATTGGACAGTAGATCAGGTGAAGGTCCATTCGGACAACTATAGTCCACACTCGACGAGCTGGGAGGACGTATATGATATGCGTCACCAGTTTCCCTTTTTGTTTGATAGCTAGACATATGATATTGTGATACACTTTATTTTAGCACTTACATACTATGAAACTTTGGGAAGAATTTTAAAACAAGAGGGGGTGTATGTAACATCCCGCTCTTGTGTGCACTGAGCGGACTTGTTCTTTGAGAACACTTGCGTGCAAGTGATCCGGGTCATTATATTATTGGTTGTTTTTATTATGATTACGAAACATTCTGGAATTTTTTATATGTTATTTTTGTTGTGTTTACATGGATAGATGTTATTGACAGGGTTCTCTTGAGTGTGCAGGACTCTGGCCAATGAGGATGTCGAGGCATCGAGGAAACTTTTGGGACTTTGGATCAATTCAAGGAGTGGATTGTTAGGGTTTGAATGTTGTTGATGTGACATATGTACATATGATTATATATTATGATGTTGATTGTTATTGATGACATGATTCATTGATGGATGCAGGTTGATGATATCTTGCTGACCAGACTCACATTTGGAGTAAAGGGGTCACGCATGACAACTAGAGACATGAAGGGAGAGGTGTGGTAGTAGCCCGGCCACAACCTACCAGCACTCTCGTGGTGGCTCTAACTATAGGTTAACGATTACCTAGTTCAAGAGACTCGCGATGTCATGAGGGAAAACTGCAATAGTCACTCACAATGATTCTAAGGGGCGTGAAATAAGGCAGGGTCCTTATTCCTTAGAGGCCCTTATTCTCCCACAAGATCACCTGACAGAGTATTGACTCCAGGGTTTTGACATCTACCAAATTCAATCAAGAGGCGAGTGGCACCCTTGGAGAACGTAGTGCGTATTGAAGGGCATGTCATGCAAATAAAACAGAAAGAGGCGAGTGGAACCCTTGGAGCATGTAGTGCATCATGAAGGGCACGCCACGATTTTAACTAGTAAGTAAATAAACCTAGTTCCTAGAAAACTATGCCTCCTTAGGACCTGATCGACCTTAAAATGAATGATGTGATGAGTATGTTTAATAACAAATTTTCCCTTAAGAAATGTCGCCAATCCTAGTGAATTTAAAACCTAGGTCTAAGTAGAATCTCTGAACAAAAAAAATAAATAGACATATAACAAGAAGGGGGTAAAGAAATTCAAACTTTAATTATTAAAGAATTTTTTTTATTATTATAGTAGAGGATTAAATTTATTAAAAGGGTAAATGGATTTTTTTTACACTTGCTAAATCTGATTTTTAGTTAAAAAGGAAAAGGGAGAAACTTAAAGAAAAAGGGAGACTTAAAGAAAAGGGGAAACTTAAGGAAAAAGGGGAATGTCTGACTTAGTAAGGAATCTAGCCATTGGAACTTTATATTTATGAACTCGACTAGGAATTAAGTAAGGTGTAAGTGATTTAATATTTGTAAGGGAATAATGGGACACCGAGGAGTGTTTTTAGGAATGCTTTTAGGTGGGTGAGAGAAATAGGAAAATTTAATTAATTAATAATTTGATTTTCTGGTGCAACTAGGGGATCGGGCGACTTGTGTATGGGGGAGGTATTTCCTAATTAATTAAATGAAAAAGGAATATAATGAGGATTTGATAAACTAATGACTGAGAGACTCTATAAAAAGGATGGTAAAGGAGGAGTATGGAGGACATCTAGCTTGCGTAACATTACACTGTGGAATTTTTATCTTGACTAAAATTTCTCTTGTAGGAGTTGGGATACCCAACTCGGGTGATGGGTGGTAGCTTGACCTTGCGAGGTGAGCTGGGAAGCTAGCATTCTTTGGTATTGTGTGTGTGGCCCCTTTATGGATCGGGGGTTTCAGGGGGAAGAAGAGTACCTCTAGAATTGGATGGGAGGTACCGATGAGGTCTCATCAGTTTGCGAGCAAGATCTGGATGGAACGAGATCTTGGGAGGACACCTTCTAAATTCAACTCATCGGTTACTGTGATTATGCTAAAGATGTTAATTGTATAAGATTTAAATTTTCACTGGTATGGTTATGGCCATCAGTCGAAGGTTTCTTTCTATGAGATTTTTGCAATGTAATGCTACTATATTTGTAATTGATTGTTTATCTTATATCTAGGTTTATAACTATAATCTAATTGAAGAAGAAAATTGTATTTGTGTATATACATGCAACGAACAATTGGTTGGGTTGATGGATTTAAATTTCATTTCAATTTGTCATGAGAATGTTAGCTGCAGTTAACTTGAAATTTAATCTAAGAAGCATCCCTGGCGAATTGTGACTGTGCTCTGTTGATAGAGTGGTCAAAATATTGGTTTTGGTTTTATTCTAGAGTGTACTCTCTCGGTGAAATGGTGTTTCCACTCACTGATTCTCTTCTATTTACCTTTTTCCTTACGTAGCAACCTATAAGGGTTATCCCTTCCAAAGTCTCGTTGTTATCTTTATCAATGTATATTGGCATCAATAATTATATATTTCTTTAAAACAGTGAAGTGTCTTCAACAATGTTTCATAAAGGTGATTAGCACACACAACGTATTATGTTTTTAAACTCATGTACAATCACTCGATTCTTAAGTTGCACGCCTTATGATATTCTTCCCCAATTTTGATCATCACACCACCCAAAGTTTTCATAATTAAATTAATTTTTATTCATAATTTGTTTAGTTAGTTGAGTTTGCTTCGATTCAGTTAATGAATAATCGACTTGTGTCTAGGGTGTGATTCTTGGCTTGAGATGATATAATTATACTTAAATAAAATATTTGGTCTTATGATCACATAAAAAATCAATTTGTTGTATAAATTACAGTAGAATGAGTTCGGGTGTCGAGATTGTGGCCTTAGAAATAAAAAATTTAGTTATTATGTGCACAATTGTAAAGTAATTTCAGTAGCTAGATCCTGAGCAGATTGAAATATTGATAATATTTTGAGGCAATTGGAGGTACTGAATGGTTTCCCATGAGCTCGATGTTGTTCCCACATTTCTTTCCTTGCCCAACACTACAGTTCTTCCTCTTCCATGAGTTGTTCGCTTCTTTTTCTAGGAAACCTTTCCTACAGTCGTGACCAGCCTTGAGTGGATTGTGCAATTGATTACCCTCATAGGTAATCCTCTCAATGGCCTCTTCCATATCCTGACATGCTGAATCGTGAATCCATAGGATGAAAGTTAGCCTGGATCTTCGCTGGCGAAGATTAAGACCAAGACCCTCTTTGCAGAGCGTTGGGACTTTTAGTCGGATCTGGTCCTTCTCAAATTGACCACCCTCAATGGGTTGACCCTCACCTGTGCATGTGGCCATCCACGAGTCCTCTTACTCCCTCCACATGGAGTGATTTCTCTGTAAAAACAAATCCTTTCCAAAGAACACAAAGTTTTGTTTAAAACGACAAAGCTTTCTGATATTTCAATTTTGCAGGGACACTTGTATTTTTACCAATGAGAACTTGTATTTTAATGTTTTGAAATTATGGGTTGATTGTTGTCATTAGTAATTATGTATATAGATTTATTGTTGTAATAAGGCATGTTGTGTTGACAACTAGGATTTAACCAACGAACTTACCCACTATAAATTGATATTACAATCCCACAACATTTTAATAATGATTATCCATTTTATTGTTTAAATGTTGGCATCGGCTTTAATGGTTTCAATTATTGGGTGATGTAACCATTATTGAATTTATTTATGATATCTCAATTATCCCACAGTATGGACTTGTTGTTTTCCCTTGCATCACTATCATAGTTCACATGGATTATCGCAATGTTTAAAATAATTATCAACGCCACTGCCAATATCAATATTAAATATTGTGCAGAGTTTAAAAACAAATGTTGTCAGAGTTAGTAATGATGTATAATGAAGAGGATAATTAATTAGTGTCATCCTAATATCAGTTGATTATATTAATGGGGAAATCCTATTTGCAAATTTAAATTAAAAAGTATAGGATAGGGAGTAAAAAAAAATTCGCTAATGCCATTCTAGAGAATTAGTATTACTTAATTGAATGTTAGGATATAACAACTAAATAAAGGTTGTTGATTCAATTGGTTGTGATCTTTATATTCATATAATTATGGGGCGATCTTATTAATTTATCTAAATTATGGTGAAGAAAATTTTAATGTTTTCTCGCGAAATTGTCACTAAATCTTGCACTTTAGAATGACATAGAGTAAGGGTGTTGGATGCTTAGCTCCCCCCCCCATAGCGTTTTTCCTTTTAATCATTTCATTTTAAGAGTTCTTTCCATGGGAGGGTTGTAGAACCCAAAAAGTAAAAGATTATATATGAGTTTACTGGAATTTTAAACCATTGATTGGAAAGTATAATGTTGATTGAGGATGGTTAGGTGCTTTTACTTTTAAGTGGTAATTGGTTACTTATGTTGTGAATTAGTACATATGATGATACCTGCTAATGAATTACATCCATTTTTGTCTTATTGTTTAGAGCACCTTCGTCTAACGACGTCGCATATTGTATGACAGTGCAAGTTGGATTTCAGGCACGTTGGATTTTATGTTTGGTTAAGGGATTAGAGTTATTGTGTTTCCGCTTGGGTCCCTAGCACTCTTTTCGCAATGTGGCGACATGATACCTCGTGATTGGGTCATTTCACACATTGATTGATGAGCGCATAGGAACCTTGGATTCAGGTCATGTGACTCTCGTTGTGGATGATGTTGTTTTTGTAAGTAAAGTTGTACTTGTGTTGTAACGACATTGTGTTTGTCTCTCGCTCACTGGGAGGGTTCTAGATATTGGTTTTCGAAGCGGTTGTGGTTGGTTTATTGATGTTGTATTTTATCTTAGTAGGCATGATCCTGTGTGTGTCGGGTGGGATGTAGACACCTCCTTGTTTCTCAGAACATTTGCCATCCTTGAGACCTTAAATGGTCAAAATCGATGGGAACCTGGGCTTGAGCATTTCTTATGTGTCCTAGAGGTCTTAACCATTTCAGGGTAGAACGTGTAGATAGTCGTTTTATTTTTCATCTGATTGAACGTCATATGTTTCTTATCATTGCTTGATGTGCTAGTATGCTAGGTCGTTATGTTCCTTGTTGTGTGATTTTCATGCATTGTGTTCGTTGTTGTGTTGCGATGTTTGGATGTATGTTCATTATTCTTTAATTATATATAATAAAAAAATGTACCGGTTTTTGCGTCACATGTTGTCATAACGCATGGAGTCGTTACATATGCAACTTGGCGTAGATCATGGTAGTGAAGGATTCAAGCTGCGTAGTGAGGTCTTGTTTGAGGTCCTCTATTTTGGCATTGATGGATGAATGCATGTTTTTATTCATGGTGCTAATATTGGAATTGAGTTCTCTCACTTCTTGTTGGTGTTTTGTGAAATTAGTGTGCAAGGAATTGAAGCGAGCTTCCAAGTCCTAGCTATGGGTGTGGGCCATGATGAAGAGGAAACACGAAAAGGGGTGGGGGGGACCACACAAAAAATGAGTTATGGGTGAATTGTATCACAACGATCAGGGTGATGAGTGGAATCCAATGGGGTAAATCTCAAATAAATATTTTGGAAGAGGGTTAGATCCACAACAAAAAACATTTGTTGAAAATTGATAAGTATGACTACGATAAGGGCAAAGAGAGGAATCAAACGGGATAGGTCTCAAATAATGGTGCCTATAGTATCCTGACTATTTTTGTTTTACTGTTGTAAAGTTATACTCTGATCTAAAGAATACTACAGTGACGAAATGCCCAAATGATTAACATGGAGAAATGTGTAGTAATTATGCAACCCAAATGTAGGAGACATAGTTGCATGACAATAGATTTTGCTTGTTTTGTTTTTTATTTTTTGTTTCCATCCCAAGGGTTAGGGTATTCAAGGGTTATACAAACAAGGGTTTTCCTTATGCTATATCTCTATGATATACATGTGGGGTCCAATAGTAGTACTTGACCCAATATCTCAGGGTACCAACTACAGAGGCTAAACTGTGCCCTTATCCGTACTACCTGACTACCCAAGTACTAGAGATCATCGTCTCGAGTGTTGTTCTCGGTGGAACTATAGAACTAAGGCGACTGATCATTTTATCTATTGAGGGCTTCAAGAGATCTAGGTTGATCCGTATATAGTTGTTTTATGATCCTCTACCACTTGAAGGGGTACCAACAGGGGCTACAAGGGTGGCCAAAAAATGTGCGCTTAAGTACCACTTGTATTTCCTATGTGTATGAATCCCTAACCACAGGTTTATGCACATAATGACAAATCTCTATATCTTTAAGAAACCATAATACATATCTACCATGAAAAATTTAACCCACAATTTTCTATCGACAAACCTGGCTCTCATACCACTTGTAATATTCCATATATAAAATAGTATGCAGAACAAAAATAATTAGCTAGAAATGGCAGATAAACAATGATGTAACTAGAACAGCACCACAATAATACCAAAATAATGTCGGAATAACACCAGGGAGAGCACTTTGATTACTGAGAGAAATGTTCACTTACCTCTTTGAGGGGGCAATCTCTAGCACAACAGAGCTCTATTACAATAATATCCAAGACAAAATTTATCATACCCTCTACTCCTATTTATAATAAATATGTATATCCAAAAGAAAAATTTAAAGGAAGATCCTTCTAGAAGCGAAAGCTTCTATTAGGTTTTCTTACATTTGACTTATTCCTCCTTATTGTTAGGCCTTATTAATATTGAAAATTATTATTCTACCTATGTGAGGGGTTACGTTCCTAATAGATAGAGTGGGAAGAGTGAACCCCCTAACATCCCAAAGAGGGGTTTTTATATTTACTTGGAAATCAAGAACCACATGGCCTTTCCCTAAGAATCTCATGTACTAACCAATTTTCTCAATTAAAAAAAAATATGGGTAAATAAAATAAAATAAAAATACTTATCCCCTTTATTCCCCTCTCCCGTAGAATCATAGCCCCCGATAACTCCATCCTTTTCCATCTTGTATCCAAACATGTATTTTATTATTAACATTGATCAATGTATTACATTTCCTAGGAACCCTGGCCCCTTTTTAATTTTTTGGGTACTTCAGGCGTTCATCACATAAACAAAATACATTATTAATACAGGGAATCAAAACTAGGGTACTGCACATGCACATTTAATTCACCCTCCTAACCTCATGCACTTGTAATTCATGCTCCTCATAATGATTCCAAGGTAGGTATGAATTCCTAGTGAAGATTCTAAGGTAGGCATACAATACCTCATGCACATGTAATGCACACTCCTAGTGATGATCCCAAGGGAGGCATGTACTCATGGTGATGATTCCAAGGTAGGAACGCAAGAACAGACTCAACTTAGTGTAACTAAAGTACAATTGAAGCATGAATCAAGAAGAGGCACACCCTTATCTAGGTGAAGAATAGTCTTATCCAAGGGAGAATACATTGTACCATGTGAGAGCAAGGGAACCCTCATACAAGGACTATAAAATATAAGAAAAATGATGTACTAGGTAAATGTGTGTGTACTCTAATACCCCCCATGAAGCACAAAAAGGACGTATAAAATGAATGGGTCACATCGATAAGCCATGACAAGTTCCCGTGTACAATTCGTTTATCAAAAGAAGGCAGTTGATAGATTAGGAAAGAGGGAAAATCTAGTGGGAAGAAAATCCTATTTCAAAAGACAATGTTGACTATGACATCTACTCTACATAAATAAAAAAAGGAATTGTGTGTTAAAACAAGAGAGTCGACGTGTTTTGATCCCTCCAGGAATCATCATCAGGAGGAGCACTCGAGAGAGAAGAGAGGCTCATCAAATAAGTAGATACAACACAATTAAATAGATATCAAGATCCTTGAAACCCGCGTTGAGAGAGGTCATTTTGGTAAAAATAAACCCATCTTGGTAAAAATAAACCCTAAGCAACAGTTAGGTAACGTATCTTAAGTAAACCCGCGCTGAGAGAGGTCATCTTGGTAAAATTAAACCTTAAGAAATGATCACGTAACATATCTTAAGTCAACAAGTAACGTGTCCTAATTCAACAAGCACTAGTCTCCAACTCTCGCTTAACTTCCGTCCATCATCTCGATTTAAATTATTAGGATTTAACGCGATTTCCAACGCCTCCATTACTTTACGCTTCCCATAGTTATCCATTTTGGCCACAACTCTAGCATCCTTTAAACACACATGGTGGCTGGTTGTACAAGAATGTTTAGCAAGGGCTGACTTTTGGACTCTATTCAATTTTAGGTCAGCACCATGCTCTTTAAATCTGATTTTCATCGATCTTCCTGTCTCACCAATGTAGACTTTTCCACATGAGCAAAGAATAGCATAAACTCCTTTATGTATGATGGGTTCAATCTGATCCTTTGTTAAGTCTAACATATTCCTTATGGTGTTGATGGGGGAGAAAGCCACATGAATGTCGCCTTTCCTTAAGATCCTAGCTATCTTCTCAGATAGACCTTTGATGTAAGGGAGGGAAAACCTCTTTATTTCTTAGCGTGTACTCTGTTGTCCTGCATAGGATCATTTTTCCTTTATCATGGATTTCTCAACTTGGTTTACTGAGTACCCATTCATTTTAAATGCATCTGCTAGATGGTTTAGTTCCAACTCAACATGCTCTTCATCTGAAATGCGTAAAGCTTGAGTCACTAAGGTGTTAAGTACTCCAAGATTTTGGGAAGGAAAATGGTGTGAATCAGCATGTAGATATTTGTCTGTGTGTGTGGGTTTTCTATAGACCTCATGCCCAAAGGAACCATCTCCTTTCTTGGTGATGCAAACATCCAGAAATGGAATGCTATTATCCTTTTCAATCTCCATTGTGAATTTTATGTTCTCATGCTAACGTCCCCATTAGGCCACATGGCAGCCTCTAATTCATCCACTTGGCTACTGATGTCACCTCTATACCATATCTCCACATCATCCTGGACACATGGCACCTTCTGGGTGTTGCCACATGGCGTCACCTGGGGTGCCAAGGGGCACTTTTTCACTGGTCAACATGGCGCCCTAAAGAGGCCAAATTCGAGTGACATGTGGCAGCCTCTGGTGCTTCCACATGGCATGATAGCATCATCATGACACATGTCACTCTCTGTTCTTTCCACGTAGGTTGTATGAATGTTGATTTCATTTGTACAGATGTTGACTCATCCCTGCTGATTACGTTGGGTTGACCAGAACTTTGACCGCTTATAACTTTTGATCTATAACTTCGTTTGATGAGTTTTTTGCATCATTGGAAATCTTGTGACACGCTCTTCGCGATCATGTCATTTTAACTGAATTTTGGGAACTTTAATTTTTTTTCCTTTTGCTATCTGTTGAAGCCATTCTGAGCATCCTAGGTCGATTATGTGCGTTCTGGGACAGTTCTGAAACTTCTGTGATGTTCCCTAGATCCATTTGGATCATGCCTCCCAACTTAAAGGACTTTTGGTCCCCAAAATTCATTCCATTAAGTTTCATGTCCATTGGACTTACAATAAGAAACCTTTACCCAATCTACCTCACAAGGCCAAACAATATCAGCATGTGCCAAACAAAAAAATTGATATCAATAATTATCAATTTTACACAATAACCTTCTACGGGGATGAATAGAAACATGTGATTTACAAAAGGTGGCCATTATCGACTAACTCAGAAGGATTTTCCCCATTTGTTCAACCATTTTTTCGAACATGTTCTCTTTACTGAGTTGTCCTTTCTCTAGTAGTTGGTCTTCTCATGGTGGTGGATTTTCCTGTAGCACTGCCTGAATGGATTCATCTCTCAGAGGTGCTTTCCTGGTTTTCTTGTCCCCCTTTGGTCGTAGATGCAGATGTAAGGCCCAACAAGTGGCCTTATGATGTCCATATTTTCTACAATGGATGCAGTAGCCTTTCTCCTCCATAGGTGCATTCCACCTCCTCTTTTACGTGCGTGGAAAGAAATATGCCATCCTCGTCCTTCTCCTAGTTTCCATAACCTTCCTGCACAAGGATTTTCTATTCCAACACTATGACACTACGTGGTTACTCAATCCAAAAAAAGTGCATGGTCCTTGATGCCAAAAGATCTGCTTTATATGATTAACATGCTTATAATTAAATGGATTTTTAGAGTTTAGAAATTTCTTATGCCCAGTGAGTTTCCTCTGGAATAAAACTATCAAGAAGATTTGATCTCAACTTTGTCATTGTGATGCTCATCTCTCCCTGGAGATGTCTCAAATCATCAATCATGAGAAGTTGTGCTCTTGGCCTGCACTGAATCAATTTCATCTCTTGATGAATTGTTGACCTTTGGAGTCTCACTGACTATCCTAGGGTCTTCTTCACCAATGGTTTTGGATATTTCTCCAACATCCTTTAGGACATATCCTATCCCGACTTATCGAGGCCAAACCAATGCCTCGATGGGATCCATAATACCTTGGCCATTGGTTCCAATGCCTCCTCCTTTGTATCCCATCTTTGTCATCAACTTTAAGCCAATGCAAGAAGCATGTTGTTCAAGTATTTCAAAAGAATCATCAACATTAAACAAGAAAGGAACTATACATGGTTTATTTACCTCCACCTCAAACTGGGAACCTTAGTCTACTTCTTGAGATGTGTCCAGTTGTTCCTGGTGAGAAGGATCGGTGGAAGATGCTTCTAGGAATCCTCCTTGGTTTATGGATGCATGTAGGTCATCTTCATTTTCTTGAAAAAGTGTGAATGCATTTGCATTGTCATGCTCGCACCCATAACTGGTGAATTTGCCATGGTCACAAGATGGTCTTATCACCATATCATTCATAGAGCCTTCCTCTGTCTCTATCTTCATGGCTTGCAACTACTCTTGCAACCTTTGGTTCTCTTCTTCTGCAACATGTAACAATGTCTTCAATCCAACATTCTCTGTTTGAAGCATTTGGTTGAGCTCTTGAAGCTCATCGAACCATGATTGTTTTGGTGACCTTTCCATCCTTAGATTCAACACTTGCAATCGGTATCAAGCCTCCTCTGATACCACATGATCTGAACCCAGGAGCGATAAGTTTCGAATAATTGGTTGTTTTTGTCACTCCTTCAAAAGGGTTAGTTATAGATCATTTTACTTGAGTGATTGCAATTAAAGGTAAATTTGAATTCTTATGTGCTTGAATTTGAAGTGAATGAAAACCTATTTAATTTTCCTCTTGTGTGATATGTCATGCTTGCATTTAATATCCTATGTGTGGAAATTCATATAAAAGCAACATAAGAACACAATACACATAATGGATATGACACTTCCCTTGATAACGGAATTCACCCGATGTGGGATACCCCTCTGGGTCATGCTCTAAAGCCTGACCGCTTTATTCTTCTCAATGTAATGATGTCTCTCCTATACAAGTTGTAAGGCTAAAGTCCCTCTTTAGTGACGACAACAAGAGATAGAAATGTGATTAGGAATGTATCAGATTCACAAGTTCTACTCATGAGTCATCCATGATGCTGACATGGACATCATTCCCACATACTCAATACATAAAAAGATGAAGAATAAAATATAACCCCCATCAACATGGAGCCATAAAAATCCTTAGATCTACTGCTCATATTTAAGAATAAATATGAAGCCCATACAAAAGATCTTGAAACAACGAGAATCATAACTGCTTCCTTTGCCACTTTTCATGCAAGTACCACAAATTCTCTATCACACATAATTGCTTGATTTGATGTGAAATAAACAAATAGATAGAAGGAATAATATGATCGTGTTGCCTTGTTGCAGCCTCTCTCTGCTCCTTCAGACCTATAACAAGCATGTTATGCTGCAACATTTAATGACAAAACAACATAATGAAAAAGCATGCTTACATTGGCTTCTCCATAGCTTAGCTTGTTGATTTGAATCTCTACTGCAAAAATAGACCTCGTCATTGAATTCGCGTCATCGAATTATCCAAAAATGACTGTCAAAACATCTCCATCCGAGTCGAACACTTCCAGACCCAAGAGACACCTCTGCCTCGGTTACCGTGTCACTGCCTCTGCAATAAATGACTCATTCTGGAATTAAGCTACTGAAGTTTTTCTCAGATCAGAAACCTAACACCACCACTATGTTTTTGGTGTCATTTTACAATGACTATATCCATGCCTCAATCCGATTCTGGCACTTTCGGACCCAAGAGGCAACCTTGGTTTGGTTTGTGTGCCAAAATCCGTACAGTGCATATGGTCCATATGGATCTGTACCAGGCCATACATTTAGTACTAGGCAATAGGGGAACGCTCTACTCTCATGCTCAGAGTCTTCTTCCTATCCCGAACTTGACCCAAAACCCCTTGTTATATAAATTCTGGGCGGTTATCCAATAACTAAGTTCGTTGGCTAAGTGGTTAACAGAGCTAAGTTTAGAACTTAGTTGGCAGAGGTCCCGGTGTTGAATCCGACGGGCCTCTCCATTTTCGTGAACCGTTAAACCATTTTGGCGAGACCCTGCCAAACATAGCAGAGATTCCAGAGGACATTTTGGAGGAGGTTAAATATAGTGAATCTTCTATATATAGAAGAATTGTCGCCATGTATGGTGGAGTTCTGTTAATACATATTTTTTTAATTCTTCGTTCACGGGCCTTCCTTTGGCATTTCGGGGGTGCCACTTGGCCCGTCCCAATTGGGCCACATGGTAGCCTCTGATTCATCCACTTGTCTTTTGATGTCATCTTTGTACCATACCTCCACGTCATCTTGGACACATGGCACCTTTTGGGTGGTGCCACATGGAACTTTTTCATTGGTCCTAGTGGCACCCTAAAAAGGCCAAATTCAAGTGACACGTGGAAGCCTCTGGTGCTACCACATGGCATGATTACATAATCTTTACTTCATCATGGCACATGTCACTCTTTGTTTTTTCCAGGTAGGTTGTACGGATGATGACATCATCCATATGGATGCTGACTCATCCCTATTGACTGGGTTGGGTTGACCAAAACTGTTACTGCTTATAACTTTTGATCTGTCACTCTGTTTGATGAGCCATTTGTGTCGTTTGAAATCTTTTGATGCACTCTTCATGATCATGCCATTTTATGTGCTCAATCCATTATGAGATTCCTAGGTCAATTATGTGTGTTCTGGGATAGTTCTGAAACTTCTGTGATGTTCCCTGGATCCATCCAGATAACACCTCCCAACTTAAAGGAATTTCGGTCCCCAAAAGTCATTACATTATATTTCATGTCCATTGGACTTACAATAAGAAACATTTACCCAATCTACCTCACAAGACCTAACAATATGAACATGTGCCAAAAAAAATAAGTGATATCAACAATTATCACTTTTACACAATACCCTTCTACAGGGGCTGCAAAGCAACATCTGATTTACAAAAGGTGGCCACTCTCAACTAAATCAAAAGGATTTTCCCCATTTGTTCAACCATTTTTCCGAACATGTCCTCTTTACTGATTTGTCCTTTCTATGGTAGTTGTTCTTCTCCTGGTGGTGGATTTTCTTGCATCACTGCCTGACTGGCTACATCTCTTCGAGGTGCCTTCCTAGTTTTATTGTCCCTCTTTGGACGTAGATCCAGATGTAAGGCCCAAAAAGTGGCCTCATGATGTCCATATTTTCTACAATGGCTATAGTATCCTTTCTCCTTCATAGGTGCATTCCCCCTGCTCTTTTTCGTGTCTGGAAAGCAATCTTCCATCCTCATCCTTCTCCTGGTTGCCATAACCTTCCTACACAAGGATTTTCTCTTCCAACACTGGGACACTACGCAGTTACTCAATCCACAAAAAGTGCATGGTCTTTAATGCCAAAAGCTCTGCTTTATATGATTAACATGCTTATAATTAAATGGATTTTTTGAGTTTCAAGATTTCTTATACCTCGATGAGTTTACTCTGGAGTCAGAAGGGCAAGAAGAGTTGGTCTCAACTCTGGCATTGTGATGCTCATCTCTCCCTCGAGATGTCTTGAATCCTCTATCATGAGAAGTTGTGCTCTCGGCTTGCACTAAATCAATTTCATCTCTTGATGAACTGGTGACCTCTAGAGTCTCAATGACTATCCCAAGGTCTTCTTCACGAATGGTTTTGGAGCTTTCTCCAACATCCTTTGGACATAGCCTATCCCAGCATATCATGGCCAAACCACTCCCTCAATGGGATCCACAATACCTTGGCCATTGGTTCCAAGGCCTCCTCCTTTGTATCCAATATTTTTAATCAACTTTAAGCTGATGGAAGAAGCATGTTGTTCAAGGATTTCAAAAGAATTGTCAGCATTAATCAAGAAAGGAACTATAAATGGTTTATTTACCTCCACCTCAAACTGGGACCCTTGGTATGCTTCTTGATATGTGTCCAGTTGTTCCTGGTGAGAAGGATCAGTGGAAGATGCTTCTAGGAATCCTCCTTGGTTTATGGATGCATGTGGGTTATCTTCATTTCCTTGAAAAAGAGTGCATGCATTTGCACTGTCATGCTCGCACCCATAACTAGTGAATTTTCCATGGTCACAAGATGGTCTTATCACCATCTCATTCATAGAGCCTTCCTCTATCTGTATCTTCATGGCTTGCAACTGCTCTTCCAACCTTTGGTTCTCTTCTTTTGCAACATGTAACAATGTTTTCAATCCAACATTCTCTGCTTGAATCTTTTGGTTGAGCTCTTGAAGCTCATAGAACCACGATTGTTTTGGTGACCTTGCCATACTTATCTTAAACACCTGCATCTGGTATCAAGCCTACTCTTATACCACATGATCTGAACCTGGGAGCGATAAGTTTCCAATAATTGGTTGTTTCTATCACTCCTTCAAAAGGGTCAGTCATATATCATTTTCCTTGAGCGATTGGAATTAAAGGTAAAGTTGAAGTTTTATGTGCTTGAATTCGAAGTGAATGAAAACCTCTTTAGTTTTCCTTATGTGGGATATGTCATTCTTTCATTTAGTATCCCATGTGCGGAAATTCATAGAAAAGCAATATAAGAACACAATACACATAATGGATATGACACTTCACTTGATAACAGAGTTCACCCGATGTGGGCTACCTCTCCGGGTCATGCTCCAAAGCTTGACTGCTTTATTCTTCTCGATGTAATGATGTCTCTCCTTTACAAGTTGTAAGGCCAAAGTCCCTCTTTGATGATGGCAACAAGAGATCGGAATGTGATCAAGAATGAATCAGCTTCACAAGTTCTACTCATGAGGAATCCATGATGCTGACATGGACATCATTCCCACATACTCAATACATAAAAATATGAAGAATAAAATATGACCCCCATTAACATGGAGCCATAAAAATCCTTAGATTTGTTGCTCAGATCCAAGAATAAATATGCAATCCCTACAAAAGATCCTGAAACCATGAGAGTCAGAACTGCTTCATTGGCCACTTGTCATGAAAGTTCCACAAATTCTCTATCACACATAATTGCTTGATTTGATGTGAAAGAAACAAATATATATAATGAATAAAATGATCTTGGTGCCTTGTTGCAACCTCTCTCTACTCCTTCAGACCTATAACACGCATGTTATTCTACAACATTTAATGACAAAACAACATAATGAAAAATCATGCTTACATTGGCTTCTCCATAGCTTAGCTTGTTGATTTGAAGCTCTGCTGCAAAAATATACCTCCTCATTGAATTTGTGTACTGGAATTACCCAAAAATGACTGTCAAAACATCTCCATCTGAGTCGGACACTTTCAGGCCCAAGAGACACCTCTACCTTAGTTACCATGTCACTGCCTTTGCAATAAATGACTAATTCTAGAATTAATATGCTGAACTTTTTCTCAGATCAGAAAACTAACACCACCACTGCGTTCGTGGCGTCATTTTACCTATAAATGACTTCCTCCACGCCTCGATCCGAGTCTGGAACTTTTGGACCCAAGAGGCAACCTTGCCTGTTTGCATGCCAAAATTTGTATAGTCTGTATGGTCCATATAGATCCATACCAAGATGTACAGTCCGTATGGGCCCTACGAGCGCGCTCTACTCTCATGCTCAGAGTCTTCTGCCTATCCTGAACTTGGCCCGAAACCCCTTTTTATATAAATTCTGGGTGGTTATGCAATAACTGAGTTCATTAGCTGAGTGGTTAGCAGAGCTAAGTTTATAACTTAGTTGGAGAAGGTCTCAGGATCGAATCCCATGGGCCTCCCCATTTTGGCGAACCATTAAACCATTTTGGCATGCCCCTGCCAAATATAGCGTAGATTTTGGCAGATGTTTTGGTGCAGGTTAAATATAGTGAATCTTCTATATATAATGGAACTGTCGCCATATATGGTGAAGTTCTGTTAATACATTTTTTTTTAATTTTTCATTCACGTGCCCTCCTTGGGCATTTTGGGGGTGCCACGTGGCACATCCCCATTGGGCCACGTGGCAGACTCTGATTCATCCACTTGGTTGTTAAAGTCACCTCCATACCATACCTCCACGTCAAACTGGACATGTGGCACCTTCTGGGTGGTGCCACATGGCATCACCTGGGGTGCCACGTGGTACTTTTTCATTGGTCCACGTGGCTCCCTAAAAAGGACAAATTCGAGTGACACGTGGCATCCTCTAGTGATGCCACGTGTCATATTGATGTCATCATGACATGTGTCATTCTATGTTCTTGCCACGTAGGGTGTATGGATGCTAACGTCATCTGTACGGATGTTGACATGATTCGTATGGATGTTGACTCATCCCTGTTGACTAGGTTGGGTTGACCAGAACTTTGACCACTTGTAAATTTTGATCCGTAACTCCGTTTGACAAGAAGTTTACACCATTGGAAATCTTGTGACGCGCTCTTTGCAGTCATACCATTTTAACTGAATTGTGGGAACTTTGATTTTTTTCCCTTTTGTTGTATGTTGAAGCCATTCTGAGCGTCTTAAATCGATTATGTGCATTCTGAGACAATTCTGAAACTTATGTGATGTTCCCTAGATCCATCTGGATCACGCCTCCCAACTGAAAGGAATTGCAGTGCCCAAAATGCATTACATTATATTTCATGTCCATTGGACTTACAATAAGAAACCTTTACCCAATCTACCTCACAAGACCTAACAATATCAACATGTGCCAAAAAAAATAAGTGATATCAACGATTATCACTTTTACATAATACCCTTCTACGGGGGCTGAAGAGCAACATATGATTTACAAAAGGTGGATACTCTCAACTAAATCAAAAGGATTTTCCCCATTTTTTCAACCATTTTGTCGAACATGTCCTCTTTACTAAGCTTTCCTTTGTATGGTAGTTGTTCTTCTCCTGGTGGTGGATTTTCCTGCAGCACTGCCTGACTGGCTAAATCTCTTGGAGGTGCCTTCCTGGTTTTCTTGTCCCTCTTTGGATGTAGATCCGGATGTAAGGCCAACAAGTGGGCTCATGATGTCCATCTCTTCTACAATGGTTGCAGTAGCCTTTGTCCTTCAGAGGTCCATTCCCCCTGCTCTTTTCCGTGTGTGGAAAACAATCTTCCATCCTTGTCCTTCTCCTAGTTTCCATAACCTTCCTACACAATGATTTTCTCTTCCAACACTGGGACACTGCGTGGTTACTCAATCCACAGAAAGTGCATGGTCTTTCATGCCAAAAGCTTTTCTTTATATGATTAACATGCTTATAATTAAATGGCTTTTTAGAGTTTCGAGATTTCTTATACCTCGGTGAGTTTCCTATGGAGTCAGACTGGAAAGAATAGTTGGTCTCAACTCTGTCATTGTGATGCTCATATCTCCCTCGAGATGTCTTGAATCCTCGATCATGAGAAGTTGTGCTATTGGCCTGCACTAAATCAATTTCTTCTCTTGATAAACTGTTGACCTCTGGAGTCTCAGTGACTATCCTGGGGTCTTCTTCACCAATGGTTTTGGAGATTTCTCCAACATCCTTTGGGACATTTCCTATCCCAGCATATCGAGGACAAACCACTGCCTAGATGGGATCAATAATACATTTTCCATTGGTTCCAAGACCTCCTCCTTCGTATACCATCTTTCTCATCAACTTTAACTTGATGAAAGAAGCATGTTGTTCAAGGATTTCAAAATAATTGTCAACATTAATCAAGAAAGGAACTATACATGGTTTATTTACCTCCACCTTAAACTGGGACCCTTGGTATGCTTCTTGAGATGTGTTCAGTTGTTCCTAGTGAGAAGGATCAGTGGAAGATGCTTCTAGGAATCCTCCTTGGTTTATGGATTCCTATAGGTCATCTTCATTTTCTTGAAAAAGTGTGCATGCATTTGCACTACCATTCTCGCACCCATAACTGGTTAATTCTCCATGGTCACAAGATGGTCTTATCACCGTCTCATTCGTAGAGCCTTCCTCTGTCTCTATTTTCATGGCTTGCAACTACTCTTGCAACCTTTGGTTCTCTTCTTCTACAACATGTAACAATGTCTTCAATCTAACATTCTCTGCTTGAAGAATTTGGTTGAGCTCTTGAAGCTCATCGAACCATGATTGTTTTGGTGACCTTTCCATCCTTAGCTTCAACACCTACAATCGGTACCAAGCCTGCTCTGATACCACATGGTCTGAACCCGGGAGCAATAAGTTTCCAATAATTTGTTGTTTCTATCACTCCTTCAAAAGGGTCAGTTATAGATCATTTTACTTGAGCAATTGCAATTAAAGGTAAAGTTGAAGTCTTATGTTCTTGAATTTGAAGTGAATGAAAACCTCTTTATTTTTCCTTATGTGCGACATGTCATGCTTACATTTAATATCCTATGTGTGGAAATTCATAGAAAATAAAAACAAGAACACAATACACATAATGGATATGACAATTCCCTTGATAACGAAGTTCACTCGATGTGGGCTACCTCTCTAGGTCATGCTCCAAAGCGTGACTGCTTTATTCTTCTCTATGTAATGATGTCTACCCTTTACAAGTTGTAAGTCCAAAGTCCCTCTTCTGTGACGGCAACAAGAGATCCAAATGTGATCAGGAATGTATCAGCTTCATAAGTTCTACTCATGAGGCATCCATGATGCTGACATGGACATCATTCGCACATACTCAATACATAAAAATATGAATAGTAAAATATGACCCCCATCAACATGGAACCATAAAAATCCTTAGATCTACTGCTCAGATCCAATAATAAATATTCAGCCCATACAAATGATCCTGAAACCACGAGAATCAGAACCGCTTCATTGTCCACTTGTCATGCAAGTGCCAAAAATTCTATGTCACACATAATTGCTTGATTTGATCTGAAAGAAAAAAATAGATAGAAGGAATAAGATGATATTTTTGCCTTGCTGCATCCTCTCTCTACTCCTTCAGACCTGTTATCCCCGATTTCTAGGGATAACTAGGAGATCATGTCTCGAGGCCCACAGGTCCTAGACATGGAGTACCGAGAGCAGGATTGACCTGAGCATGGCCCTGGTGGGCCCATCCTTCTTCTTCTTTGCCAGACTTGTCCTATTAGAAACAACAGCATCCATCACCATCGGCTTGGACTTGCATCTAAAAAGACTCTTGCTCCATGAGGTAATTGGTCCAAGGTATCATGGTATGTGTCATGTTTGGTCATTATAACTTTCTTATGTATGCATCAGGTTCCTTACATTTCTGACAAGTGCTTGGATAGTACACTAATCCACTTGACCATTGTTGGGTGGATTAATGGGGTGACCTAGCAAGCTTGTATTTATGGGTTTTGGTTAGCCACCAGGGGGGATTTGCAGAGCCATCGTCCGCTCCCACCATTCTATCACT